>OX465090.1:35329327-35514590 GCA_949987675.1 Chymomyza fuscimana | reverse complement strand
ACTTTTTTAAATCTTATTATAATCTTGAGCATTCGGAACTTTAAGAGATATTTTGGTGTCAAAAGCTCATAAAATGAGTCACAAAAATCTTATTCATACTAATGCTTAGATTTTGGTAAAGATTTTTCGATTTTTTCAATTTTAGGATCATAATTAACACTTAAGTCCAGATTTTACGAATTTATTTTCAAAAATCGTAATTCAAGAACGATTTTCTTTTTCGAATTCATACCGATATTTTTTTATCAGTGTATATAGTATACTATATATTAAGTAAACTGAGTTGGTTGACTTGCTTGTTGCTATGGAGTGCATGAAAAATTTCCAAGAACTGGAACACACATACACACACGCACAGATTGCGTCTAAAGTCCCTCGTGTGTGTGTGTGGGTGTATATGTGCTTGTGTTTGTCTAATAAAAACGCTTCAAAAGCTGCGATAACTCCCAATACACAAACGCATCATTATCCATTTTTATTTGTTTGCCAGCGAGTCAGTCGAAAATGTGCACAAAAAAATGGAGAGTAAATCCGAGAGAGAATTGAGAAAAGACAACAAGAGACACTGTTTGACTAGAAAAATGATGCTGCCACTGGTCTCTGAGCAGTTGCAACCTTTGCCACCTTTTGCAAACGACGTTGCCAGCTTATTCATTCATTTTAGCCAACAATAATGCTGTAAAAACTTAAAAAAAAAATACTTTAAGCGTACAAGAATACAAAACGAAGAGAAAAAAAAAAATGATGGTCAACGTAAATGCGAGCGTTAACGACTCTGAGATACCCTACGCAGCACATTAAGGCAATAATTTGTTGATTATTAAATATGAGAGTGCAGTGCAGGAAATGTAGGGAGACAGGCGTCAAAGAGACACTGGAGCACCTCATCTGCCGATGCCCCGATCTCTGTACATCGAGATCAACATATCTAGGAAAACCGTGGCTCATCTCACTGGAAGAGGCAGCCGACAGGGCACCTCAAAAGCTTCTGGCGTTTGCCAAGCATACGCGAATACTTATCGACTAACGTGTAGAGTACACCAGACCTTTCCGGTACCACTAAGGACTATTTAGTCTATGTGTGACCCCCATGGGGTCTACCGGTACAACCTAACCTAATATGAGAGTGAATGTACTTGGGGCATCCTTTACAAAAGAGGGATGGGATTAGTGGGTATTTATTTAGGAAATTTTTTATGACTAACAACTCAGCTCATAAGAATAGCAACACTTGGCACTCACTTCATAACGTAGGCAATTTGAACTCTAGCCTCTTAAGCCACTATATACCGATAATTTTCGATATTTATGCTGCGATTAATTATCGAATGATTTTTTTGCTTTTGAAATTATTTGACTGTATGAAATAAATAAACAGTGTTGATCATCCAAACATTCAAGTAGACAATGTATGTAACGCAGAGAAGGAGACATCAGATGATCAGGGTGACTAGGAAAG
This sequence comes from Chymomyza fuscimana, assembly GCA_949987675.1. Lineage (NCBI taxonomy): Eukaryota > Metazoa > Arthropoda > Insecta > Diptera > Drosophilidae > Chymomyza > Chymomyza fuscimana. The sequence continues at coordinate 35,513,131 of OX465090.1, read as the reverse complement.
TCGTTATAGACATGTCCGTCTGCATAGTTCTAGAGCAGGGGTGTCCAAAGGCTGCTTATGGAAGAGCAAACACCAATACATATGAAAGAAAAACACTAACACATCTAAAGCAAAGCGTTTTTTCATGTTTTTATGTACACTGACAAAAATAGTATATACTCATATAACTATTTTTACTCACATTTAACACATGGTGTACAAAAATTTCGTCTCCGCGATCAATCCTACAACCTTTTTTTTTTAAGTGCAAGAGTTCAGAGAGCACAAATGAAAAACAACAACAAAATTACAGTGAAAATCAGTGGGCCAACAACAAATATACACAAGGGTTGTTTCTGTGCTCATGAGCTCAGAGAGCAAAGAGAGTAAGGCAGAGAACTCGCGAAATTGTTTTTGTAATTTGCATTGGCATTGAGTGATATACAGTTTGGGCCGTGCCTATGCCTAAGAGCCATTAAAAAAACAAAAAGAGCCAGATGAGCAATGTGCCTGAACAAACCTGTTCTAGAGCAACGATACTTTGGACTTACTTAATATTTCAGGAGAAATAGTCTTTCTTAAGTTCTCAATATAGGCGTCATATAGAGCTTAAAATTCGTATTCCCGCCTATAAATAATATATTGTGAATATCTCTGCCATTTATGGATCGATTTTATTGATCGTGAATATAGCGGAAAGTGTTCTTTATTACCATACAAACTAAAGCCGAAATAAAAAAAAAATTTAGAAAAAAATTTGAAAGAGGGCGTGGCAGAATAATAAAAGTATAATCTGGTCCTGGCTGCTCACAGAAGTTTTCCAAATGTCAAGTTTGGATATCTTAGCTCTTATAGTCTCCAAGATCTAGGCGTTCAGACAAACGGAAGTGGGAACGCATATGTCTAGATCACATGACCTTTGGCACAGAAGTTGAAAAAATGGATTGACAGTTTTTTTTGCGAGCTCTAAAGTGGCTCGTGTTTCTTACTCTTTTCGAACTAAATGGATTGAATTAAATAAATATTGGAACACTTGACTATCCATTGCAGTTGCTGCAGTAAAGTCTACACTACGAATAACTAGAAAATGAAAGGTCTTCAACGAGTTCGCTGCCTGACTCCACAAGGCTTTGGGCTTATTTTGATTAATGATGGACATTGGCAGCAACGGTGCCATAAAAGTCTAAAAGAACTGAATTTAGTTTTTGCCTTTATATTATTACTATTGCCTAGCAGCTTAGTCCCTTTCGTATTGTATTATATTTTTATCTTTTTCTTTCTTTTGGACCAACTTGTCGGCTGCTCTCAATTAGGCGCGTGCGAAATAAATTTATCTAAATTATCGGCGTTATCTGTACAGAGTTATTAAAATCTAACATGTTAGCCCAGAACCCCAGAACAAGCTTCAATCCGCAATTACGAGTTCTTGGTTGGCTTGTACTTTTATTTTGTTTTGGGGTTTTCATTTTAACGAGAAATTATAGTCGCATTGTTATTGGTGGTGTTGCTGCTGTCGTGCACGTTTTCACAAAAAGGCAAAGACTGAGCGGGGTGCAAAAAAAAAAAAAAAAGCGAGAATGTGAGTCTTTTATGACTTCCGTTTTGGCCAAAATGGCGCAGAAGCTTAAGGGCGAGGACGTACGCTGCAACTTCGATGCTCTTGGCGTTGACTCTACGCTCGAGTGCTTCAGTCCATTGTTTGGGCTGCCCACACTAAATGCAGCCTTATACAAATACTCAACTCTTGTGAGTGACGTGGGGGCGGGTGGGCGTTGGTCTTTGCCGTCGTTTCTAGTCGTCGCCGGGTTTTGTTTGAAAATAAAACTAACAAACAAAATTGTAATGAAAAGCACAATAAACTGTCAGTTTAAATATGAAAGACTCAGTCAGTGCACAGTGCGGTGCCATCAACGTTCTCGTCCTCGTCTTCGTCGTACTCTATTGTGCTCATAGTCATTGTTGCCAACACGCCCCCACAGTGCTTGCAACAGCGCCACTTCATTGTCGTCCACGGACATCTTTAAACAGCGTCAAGTGGCGTGCACTGAAAGAGCAGCAGCTGTTGCAGCCGGCGCATGCTGCGTATACTTAATGCGACAGTGCAGCTATGTGCAGCTGTGTGTGTATACCTTTGTGTGTCTGTGTGTGTGTGTGTGTGCTCATGTCGCTACTTAGCGCAGAGCATTCCCAACGGTGCCAGCTTTGACTTTACTCAAACAGCTGCAAAATATGTAGCTTGTTCTATCCATAGTAGAAGAAAGAGCTCAGAAACTGACTGACATACTAAATGAATGTGCCAACAAGTTGGGTCAATCGGGGAGTTGTTAACATGGCCATGGCTGTAAATCTAACCCAATGTCATTCATAGTCAAGTGACTGATATTTATGGTAAAATGCAGTTGGCCGTGGGTGAAAAAAAAAATCGCGTTTGATTGCGTAAAAGGTATCGAGTGTTAAGTGACTTAGAAATATGAGTAGGTATCGAGGCCGTTGTAGTGCTAAATTGGTGCTAAGATTGCATTGAGGTACATATAAAAGTAGAAAATGGAACAGCATAGATTAATAACCAGAGTAAACATATAAGGAGTCCAAATATCAAATTTGCTTATGCTAGCGCTTATAGTCTCAAAGATCTGGGCGTTCAGACAAACATTTCTGGATCCATTTTTTTTTCGCCTACTGGTACCTACAGTATAGAAATGTACAATAGGCAAGTTTTTATGAAGTATGTATATATTTTTTCCTCGTATATATTTCCCGTAAGTGTGGTTTAATTGGTTTATAAATGTCTAAGATTAATGTTGCCAAGGGACTTCTGGTATCTGGCCACCATATAAGTAGCTGCAATGAGCTTTAGACCACAGCCAAACGTTTTCTAACTCAGATTCGTATCATTGCTATCAAATGGTAAACAAATTGCCATTAGCTTTTGTATAGAAAGTAACACTAATATGAATTTAGAGAGCAAGTGCAAAAAACCAGATGACTTTATAAGGAGATCAAAATCGATAAATCTTCTATGAAAAGATCTATAAATCACAAATAATACAAACATGAACTGCTTCAGTAACTGAGATCACCCAGAGACCGTGTGGTCCATTGTGTTGCCTAATTGTGAGAGAAGGAGGAGGTAAGGAATTGGGGAAGGGGTAGCGAGAGGGCTGGATGAGGATCAAAACTGTAGGGCATCGCTAATCACCTAAGTCTCTCTTATTGCAAAATCATTTTTAGGATTCGACAAAAGTGGCCAGATCCGCTATGGGCACATATGCCAGACTACCCAGATCCTCAAAGAATGGTTTACCAAGAAACTGAGTTCGTCTTCTTAGAAGCGAAAAAAAAAAACGAACTTGCTTTAAAAGCATTTGTAAAAAAAAACAAGCTCATTTATTTAATGAATAAGTTTGAATAGACTCGAAAGCTTTGCCACATTCATGTGGCATGTAAGGATGAGGCAGTAGCTGACGGTGGTTTCCACAAACAGCTTGACTTGAATGTCGCTGCTGTTGGTATCAGTGTCAACACACATGTGTGTGTGTGTGTGTGTGTGTACGTCATAAAAATAAAATAAAATGCAATATAATAACAATAACTGTAACAATGACCATAATAAAAAAAGAGAGCGAGTTCCGGATGTGTGGCAATGCGAAAGAAGAGTAGAGAATTGACGTCCAGCGGTTGATTCAAAATAATTAAATGGCAGCAGCAACAACTACAACAACAGTAACAACAACAATAAGAACAAAACGGATGCCGCGTTAAAGCTAAACAAAGTGAAAATGAAAAGTAATGAAGTAAACAACAGTTTGGTTAGTGCAGACGCAGAAAGAGATGAAAGCGAGTGAAGAGAGAGAGAGAGCGAGCGACAACAACAACGACGACAGCTGTGTGTCTGTGTGTGTGTTTACGCCGGAAATGCGACACTGCCACAATGCAGTCTGGCAACACTGGCACAATGCAAGCCTCAAATTTACCCGTTACCCGTTACTTTGCTACAACAAAATGGCGGCAGTTATGCAACATTTTGTTGTTTTTGCTTTAAGATTCAAGTGTCTAAATTGAAATGTCTCTGCGTGTGTGTGTGAGTGTGTGTGTAGTGCAGCGACAATGTTGCCAAGTAAATTACAAAATACATCAACTGAACTGCGCTTTGTGTGTGTGTGTGTGCGTGTGTGTGCGTATGAATATACGTCTGTATGTGTGCTGCTCCGGCAAGCTATAAATCTCAACGCCTCAGCTCATTTGAAACCGTAAATGTTCGAAAACCGACAGCAATTAAAAATGGCCGAGTGCAGACCATAAAAAGAAGAATAATAAAAATGTGATACAAACGAAGCGTTATCCGAAAGTAGGATGCACTGTAAACTTTTTTAGAGGGTGTTTTTTTTTTAGCTTGTCAGAGCTTTTAATAGGCATAAGAAAACTTTCAAGATAACTTTTACCAACTGCTGCACTTCTAATTGAACAAGTTTTTTACTTATTTTTTTTATTTATTTAAGCTTTAAGCGCGATTTGTCTGTGTGGAATTTATCACTTGCTTCTTTCTCTTTGTTACATACATGCGTAGAAACTCTACATACTCTTACGCTGTCTGAGTAGCGGGTATAAAAATGGAGTCGTTTACATTGAATGCGCTTCTGTCAGCTGTAACAAAAGGCAGCAAATAAAGAGCAAAGATACCGAGCAAATGGGAGAGAGACAGCGAGAAATGAGACAGTGTTTGGTAAATGCTTAAGAAGCATTAACTTAACCATTTAACAGATTCTTATGACTCTAGAAATTGGTTTGCCTCATGCACACTTTGAAAAGACATTTGGCAACACTGTTGCCAACTTGAGGCAACACACAAGTAAGTGTTAAATGGGATTTACGTGGAATACTCAAACTAAATGACTAAGAAAAATTATATATCGTTTATATTTATGTATGTACTAAGTATAGCAAAAGTCAAATAAAATGCGCAGTGACAAAGTAAATGCTTATAAATGGAATAGTTTTTCTTTACGTCAGTTTTCCGGAACTGCTTGGTGCTTAATAACTGTGATTGTGCACTTGGTATGGCATTTGAAAGCATATATAAAATATATGTATTTGTCTGGGGTGCTGCTCAACACTGGTATACATATTCTCAAAAAATCAAAGAAAATGTCATCCTTTAGTTGGGCGATGGTTTGTCGTCTGGAGTCATTAGAACCTGCCCCAGCAGTGGAAGTTCTTATGGAACTAACACTGCTTGACATAATTATGAGTATCCAGCTGAAAGCAAGACTGCTTTGAATGTCAGCTGGGGGAAAAGCGCATATAATTAGTGCTTGAGATGCCGATATACTTGGAAATGTGTTTTCCTGAAGTACAACTTCAAAAGAAACTTGGGCAAAAATAAATGGACAACACTAGAAAAGAACTATTCATAGACACAACTTTGTGTGGTAGATGGAAGGGTCTTTAAGTATGTATGCGCATGTGCTTAAGGTAAATTGGTAAAATTGGTCCAGGTGTATAGAGCCAAACTAAATCATCTAGGACAATGGAAATTTCCCTTTGATTGCTCTCAGGACGTAATAACATGCCTGGCAATGAAGTAGCTGATAAACTGTCGAGAAAAGCTGCTTCGAAACTTTTAATCGGGCCTGAACCCTGGTATTGGCAAACGCACCACTAAGAGGAGAGGTCCCACTAAATAGCTACTACAAGAAGAAGAAGAAGTGCAGTCGAAACTCGAAGTGGACTAGCACGTCTGACTTACGAAGGTCCAAGCAACTCCTTCCCAGAATTCCCGTATGGGACACTGCAGGCTCAGGAAGCACCTAAGCAAGATGGGCATCATAGATTCTAACAAATGTTGTTTCTGTGCGATGAAGGAGGAAACCTTCCAGCAGATACAGAGTGCAAAGCTCTTGCCAGAAGTAGGGCATCCCTACTTATCATCAGACTAGGACCCACCACTAAATAGCTGCTACGACAAGAAAATCGGTCTCACCAAACAGCTACTACAAGAAGAGTAGAGTTGCAATCGAACGCGAAGTGGACTAGCACATCTGGCTTACAACGGTCCAAGCCATTCCTCGATTCCTAGCATCTGAATAGGTTCAAGGAAATCTCCATTGAATTCCCTTAAGATACTATACTGCGTTACTTATAGAAGGCAGGCTCAGGAAGCACCTAATAAATGTTGGTCCTCTATGATAAAGGAGGAATCCTTCCAGCTGATACAGAGTGCGACGCTGTTGCCATAAGTAGGGCATCCCTATTTATCATCAGACTAGACCTCTAAAAAGCCACCAAAGAGCTACTACAAGAGGAGTAGGGTTGCAATCGAACCCGAAGCAAACTCCTGGGCTCCTAAGATCTGAATAGGTTCAATAAAATCTCCCTAGAATACCCTAAGGATACTACACTGGGACACTGCAGGCTGAGGAAGCACCTAAGCAAGATGGGCAACATAGATTCTAGATTCTGTGAGACTAAGAAGAAATCCTCCCAACATATACAGAGTGTGACGCAATTGCTGGAAGTAGGGCATACCTACATGGCGGTCATAGATGCACTAAATAACCAGACTAGAACTACTCCAGATAAATAAGTTTATCTCTGGAATTGGACTAGCTGAGGAGCTCACATGATTAAGGCGATTCCAAAGGCAAGGATTGCAGTCCTATGAAATGCGATATAACAAAAACATGATCACATATCATAATATTGACTCTAACTTCATTTTATCAAATTTTTATTCACAACTTAAAAATGGAATACATTGCGTATGCGTAATATTAGGTACTATTTCTTGTTCTTCTGAGCTCAACAATTTTTGGCCTATTCCTTGCCATTTTCAGAAGCTACAAACTAATATGCAGTTTTTATGTACTATCTAGCTGTTTAGACAGACGGAAGGATGGAGATACTCTTAGATACTTTAGATAAAGTTTAAACGACCTGTATCTTTTACTCATTTCAATAAGCTTATGTATATTATTTACTTATTATTCGAAAATTTAAGCATTGACGCATTTAATTATCTAATCCTAGCACTTCAGTGCTTAAGCTTATTATGCAGCTTTGTTGCAACTTGTTTGGGAACGCTTAACATCCAACCAAACCTTGCCACAATTTTCACTTGTTAATTTTTAAGTGCTCAACTGCTTATAAAACTTTTGCCTTGGCTTTGGGTCTGGACGGACTGATGGATACAACGGGACACAAATCAGTGCACAATGCACAGCTATGCAGGGTCCTGCACCCATTCAACGCATCCCACTCCAACTGCCATGGAGGAGTTGCGCTGTGCTAAGTGGCAAGAATGCTTGCTTACCACAGCAAGGCGATTAAAATTCAGCACAACAATTTACTCAATTTATGAGCCACATAACTTTCAGGCTCAAATCAAAAAAAAAAAAAGAAAAAGGAAGATACAAGTAGCTGCATGTAATACAATGTTCCTGGCTATGCTGGATATGGTATCTAAATGTCGGAGTGTATTGTATCTGCGGGGTGTTTGCGCATGATGAAGAGTGTTATAAAACCAAATGATTCTATTAAAATGAGATTTGTGCCATTCATGCGTAAATCAATCTGCTTGTTACACTCTTGGTTGTTATTGGGAGTTGTTGCGGATTGGGGATTGGGGATTGACTGTCTCATAATGGTACAACGTGCCTTTGCCACAATCTTTAAATCATAAATTGTTTTTACACACACACACACACGCACACCTATGCCACAGTTAGCTTTGTATCAATGTATACATGTACATCTGTGTAGCTGTTTATGGCATAAGACAGCTAAACAATCCGCAGACTGCTCCGTGTGTAGCGACTCTCAGCAAATTTGTTGAGGGCACAATAAAATATTCATAGCTTGTTTATTGAATGTAATTTAACAACAGTTAACCCGCTTCCACTTGTCAGCCAAATGGATGGAAATTGCCAACGAACCGTCCAGGAGCCAGGACATTGGGACATTGCTACACCGGTGCTCTACTACATTGGTGGTAGCTTGGCAGCAGTGCCTCTGTCTGACAGAGCAGAATCAGCCAATCATAGTAAAAACTCCCTAATGGGGAGCCCGCATTAAAAGCAAGCCCAAGCCCGAGCCTGAACCCGGGACCCAGATCCGGAACGTAACATGCAAGCAATGAAGCGCTTCCGTTGTTGTTGTTTTGTTTTTGTTGTTGTTGTTGTTGTTGTTGTTGTTGTTGTTCTTGTTACTGTTGCGAACTGCGGGTCTGTTACTGGCGCTGGGCTCCTGGCTGACCTCTGCCACCAAAGGGATCTATTACGTGGTATTTAATCAGATTTTTTACGACCGACCGACCAAATAAAAATGTAAATAGACACGAAAGGATTGCTTTCCCTTTATTTTATATCGCAATCAGACTTCTTCACTAAACAAACACACGCACATGCACATAAGCATACATATATACACTGCTTCAAGTACATACGGACACGTACATATATATTTATTTACGAGGGCAGGTCCTAAAGTCTTATTATATCATCAAAAAGTTGTAGAAACTCATTCGAAACAATCAGCTGCCACTTCTTACAATTAAATAGTTAAAATAAGTTTCTGTTTTGCGCCCTACTGTACCAAGAACAGTAGTCCAATTGCTGAGAAGCAATTAGCTGGGATAGAAGTATGCCCTTCTGCTGACCAGAGTAAATGTGTGTTGGCAAGATTCCTTCTGTATCTCACAGCACCTATTAGACTCCGAGATGCCCATCCGACTCAGCTGTTTCTCTTCCAATTTCGTAATCACAAACATGCTCCTATGTCTACTCTCTAACCGCATGATTCAGCAATAACACACAGATCAAAGAAACTATGTCTAAGCCAAGGCAGAAGTTCGATGGAACCTCTAACTCCAATTATTTTGTGTCATCCTATAAAAATATATACTTTGTATAATATGTTATAACCGCTGAAAATTTCCAAGTTGAGGTTACTATTGTTGCGGGAGCTATTGAGTAGGTTATCAAGGTGCCTCCTCTTCAAGCGGCTGATAAGTATTGAGCCTAAAAAGTTCCTTGCGTTCTTAGTTGATCTACATATACTTTTATGGCTCCATTTTCAACACTGGAACGACAGGAATAAATATATGCAATATATACGAACTGTAGAAGCGCTACCACATTGTGATCTCTATGTTATGCTATGTCAGCAGATCTTCTGGTTTGTAAGAGATGCTCAAGATTTGTGTTTTTAGCCTGACAATTTCGGTTCAGTCTGTCCCGGCATACTGCCATCTTTGTTTGTGTAAGGGCCTTAAAGGTCAGCCTCTTGCCCACAGCCCAGACGTTAAACCTTTTCATTCGTAGTACATATAATATACAACTGAATTCTTCTGTAGCTTCTTCTTTGGCCAGATGCGAGCACCCCAAAAGACCGTTTCCATTACGTTTGCAGAATACAATTTTCATCTAAAATAAGTCAAACATATATTTTGAACAAATCATCTGGAAGAAGCTACTGTTTTTTTTTTTTTTACTAATCTCTGGCGTCACCTGCACTCGTTAAACGTACATGCCGATATCACAGTTTTTATCAACTATTACTGGGATGTTGACATCATCTAGGTCGAAATGAAAGATCTCCATAAAAAATGTTTGGTAGTCCCCAGAAAGATACAGTTTATCTACAAAATGTCAATAAACATGCTGCATGTTTCAAAGGAGCCAATCGATTGTTTTTACGATATTTATTTTCCAACTAAATTTTCGTAGGGTAACACTGAAACATGGCCAGCAATCAGCCGATCATCAAACTTTTTTTCATATAGGAAATTATTGACAACTATACATTATCCAACAATTTGAAGGTCACGCTCAAGGTCACTGTCTCTCTAAAAAGAGAGGTCCGGTTCAATTTTTGTATGGTAGTTACATGAAATAGTGAAACACATAAATTAAGATTATCTACAAAGTGCCAATCAATATGGTCTATGTTTTACTTTATTTTTCGTCAATTTTTATAGGGTAACACTACAACATGGCTAGCAATCAGCTGACTGACTACAATATATATCTTCCCGCCAAATTTTCAGAGGGTAACACTGAAACATGGCTAGCAAACAGCTGATCATAAAAGTTAAACTTAATAAGCCAAATGGTTTCTCGATAACTTTTCGTACTACCCCCTCGTCTAGATGTACTATGTAGTCCTTGTTAGCCAACGTGACTAAACTTTTTGTTTTTTTTCTGCGTTCTCCTTTTTTTAAGCGCTTTATTTTACGCAGTCGCTGATTTTATGGCCATATGCTAAGGCGGCCGACGCGTCGATGGGAATGTCGACGTCATCGACGTGTTGGGTGTTGGCCATAAAAAATATTGTTTTATGAATGCCAAAGTGGTAACAAAGGGAAAAATGTGTTTAACTGAAATATTCATCGATAAACGCAATCAGTCAACATGCCCTTCGCCTTTTCTTTACATGCTTTATATATAAGGCTTTATTTATTTTACATTTTATTTATTGTATGCAATCTGCCGAATTCCATTATGTTCAATAGCCCTAGGCTGGAACAGTCACTTAAGTTGTTAGAGTTAGATGATACTCTAGCTGTGGTTATATTAACTTAAGCGGAAATTATCTAAGCGAGTTGGTTCTAATGCTTTTTAAGTCAGCAGCTGGAGCAAAGTACAAAAAATACGTATACGCTGTGTATGCGTCTGTAAACTTTTGAGGGCTCACCTTTTATTAACTTAGTGCTAACCCTAGTTATTTTAAGCCAGTAAATAAACCAAATACCAGCCTTTATCAAAAATTTTACGCTGCTTTAAATTAATTCAAAATCTCAAAATCAAATTCAAATAAACTGTTTCCAAACGAGTTATTTCGCATTATTTTTTAATTTGACTGCATTAATACCATAATTACTATAAACTAACCCTTTGGCAGAATGGCTCACTGCATTTATTATATTATTATAACAATAAAATATTTAACTATATTTATACATATATCATATATGCTAACATATCACAAATGGAAACAATTAGCTTTCGTTTACGCTCAATTAATTGAACTGCAAGTGAATTTTTATAATTAATTTATTTGAAAAAAAAAAATTTTAAAATACCATGTCATATAAATATTTTTAACTTGTTTAATTTTAAAACAAAGCCCCGAGCTGGGGCACTGCACAACAGCCATATTTAAAACAATTTAATTAATTAGCCCAAAATTGCAATTACCATTAAACAGCAGGCAAAACTTCAATATTGTTAACATAAATAGCCAGCATTTATAATTTGGTCAATATTTGCGGTAGCCACAAGTTGCATTTCAACAAAAAAAAAAAAACTCGAAACTTTTTAAGAAATTAATTAATTAGTTGTAAAACAAAAAAAATAAAATACTACAAACTGTTGCGCAAATTAAATATTTCATTGTTGATATTGTGCTTACTTGGAGTCAATAATAAGTTTTAAGCCGAATTTTGGGCCAGGTAAGAGATACAAGTTGGCTAACAAAGAAACGCTTGTCTGCAAAGTAGGCCAAGTTACATAAGCTTTATTTGGATTACAACAAATAGTTAATTAGTTTAAAGATCTTGGTTGAGGGATAATCTTTACCAAATTATGCGCATTTATTAAAATCCAAGTCGAAATTATTGATATCTTAGTGTTTAACAAAAAAAAATCTATAAATAATATAAGTCCGATGAATAAGAGGTAGATGAAAACTTTTATAGAAGAAAAATAATAATAATAATAATTATCAGGCGAGCATATATATATGTATATGCTTGAACAAGTTGTGAATTATAAGCACGACTTCATAATAACTAAACTAAAGTTTCAAAACACAGCCAGGCTTCGCTTTAATGAGTTGTGAATTATAAGCATGCCTACATGCTGTTGATAGCTTATCTATATCTATTTATAGCTATCTATATTTCGAATCAATGAGCATACAATAGTGGCCAAAAGTATTTTGACAAAAGTAAAAAAAAAATTGATTTGGAAATTTCTTATGATTTATTAATTATATAGTTTTTAATACATTTTTTTTGAGAATAATGATAAATTAAGCTACTCAAAACGCATAAGTTTACTATTGTTAATATTATAGTATAGAAAATTAAAACGATTCTTCATAAATGTTAGTGAACAAAAGTATTTTGACAAAACAAAATAGTTTGACAGATGAAGAGGAAAAGCTGTAACTTTAGATTAAATAAAATGAATAATAAAAAGTAAACCTTCCTTTGACGTCAGAGACCTTTTGCAAAAGTTCAGGAATTGATTTTACCAATTTTTACAATGCTTCCTGTAAAATATCTTTTCAACGCCTTTTTTCTTCAAAAATTGTCTCTACTCGCGATCTTGTTCAACTTAGGTATCGTTTTTTTTGTTTTATGGGCTGATGAATATTAAACTTTTCTATACAAAAAAAAAAAAGACAAAAAAAATCTATTCTGTTAAGATACAAGCTTTGAGGTAGCCAATTAAATGTGCTGACTACTCTCAAAAAATTTGCTCATATAGGCATTGTGGCATGAGGCATTGTCCTGTACCATAATAAAGGATTGTCCAATGACTCTGCAACCGGAAATGGAAGCCCGCTCATTTAGGATGTGTAAATATTTATCTGTATTCATTGTGCTATCAATTGGTACTGAATCGTCCAAGCAAATGAAGCTTAACCATACTCAAAAGATACCGAGCCTCCACCATGTACCCATACAGGCATTGGTTTTTCACAAACTTTATTTTTTCGATCTAGGATATTCAAAGGAGCTTTATATATCCATAATTTGTGTTCCCAAAACGATCGTGCCTTGTTTTTATACTATTTAGCAGATGTTAACTTTTTAAGCTTCTTTTTTGATAAAACACAAGAATTGTACGAGCAACAAATTTAGTAAAACTGGCCTCCTTCCATTGTCTTCTATCTTTTTTTCTACCAATTAATGTTTTATGCTGTTTATTTAATTCAATTGATAAAGCTTTTGGTGTATTCAAGGCATCTTTCAAAAATTTTCTTAGTTTAGTGCCGTGCTCGATAGCATCCTTTTGCGTGTTCTGCCGGAACTGGCTTTATTATTTATAGAATAAGTTTTGTTTTTTCTCATAACTTGTTAGTAAATGATTTGTCTAGGCATTTTGCAAGATCTGATATGGTATTCCGCTGGAAAACCGGCATTATATTTTGTGACTTTTTCATTTCGATCAAGTTGACCGTATTCAGGTATTTTGCCGATTATGAAAAAAAACAAAGGGCAAGAAAATTGGCTGTTGTTTTTAAAAATAAATAAAAACAACTTTTAAAATTGCCACACACTGTTTGTAACGCACGGGAATCAAAGAAATTGCAATTGATCGCAATGTCAAAATACTTTTGTCCGGCCAAAAGTGCATCATCTCACCTTTAACATAATATAGAAAAAAAATTCAAATCATTATCAGTGCAATTTTTTGCTTACTGAAAGCTAATAATGGATTCTCTTTCTCAAAAGTAAAATGGATTCTGTTACTTCTCTTAGTTTTTATTTTTATATATAAGCGATATAATATTTGGTACAGTTTTGTCAAAATACTTTTGTATGTACAACAGTGTGGATTGAAAATGACTTTCGTCATCTGGCCACCATATAAGCAGTGCACCTTTAGCAATTTAAAGGCAAACAAGGCACAAATTTCTAGGCAGCAACAAAGCACTTCAATATTTCAATTGACAATCGCCTATATACATTTGTTATGTACCTATACATATAATTTTTTGCAAGAATAAGTGTTGGCTACAAACACCAAAACAGGCTTATATTCAAAATTGTTTTCAACCCTGAAGCAAAGTTAAACTTTATTTTGAAGTGTAATGAGGCACGAAAAACTGAATGTGCCTTTTATGATTACAGTCCAGTGCGTCAGTACGATGGTTGTCGTAAAATTTAACAGAAAATATGTTTAGTCGTTTACAAATTAGAATAATACTGATTGAAAATGTGTAAATATTATAATCACTATAAATATACATATGCCAAATAGCCAAAAAGCTAGTGTATTTTTGTAATTGGGCAATTTTCGTTAAAATCGCAACTATTTTATAAAATTTTGTATCAAATTATTTTGATCACTAACAATTTGGGTACATATATTAGGTGCGCAACTAAGTTCTCGCTGTTTTTTTGATGAAAATGTAACTTTATAATTTAAAAATTGGTTATCAATGACTCATTCAAAGTATTGCCCATCGCTAGCTACAACTTTTTCCCATCTTTCTGGCAGAGTTCGAATACCTTGACGGTAGAAGTGTTCGTCTTTTGAGGCTATCCACGAATCAAGCAATTTTCCAATATCTTCATATGAATGGAACTGCTGATTAGCCAGACCATGTGCCATCGAGCGTAACAAGTAAAAATCGGACGGCGCAATATCTGGGGAATATGGCGGGTGGGGTAGGACTTCCCATTTGAGCGTTCCCAAGTAGGTTTTAACAGGATTGGCAATGTGAGGCCGAGCGTTGTCATGCAGTAAAATCACTTTTTCGTGCCTCTGCTCGTATTGTGGCCGTTTTTCTCGCAGTGCTCGGCTCAATCGCATCAATTGAGTTCGATACCGTTCCCCAGTGATGGTTTCGCCTTGTTTCAACAGCTCATAATAAACAACACCGACCTGGTCCCACCAAATGCAGAGCATAACCTTCGCAGCGTGAGTATTCGGCCGAGCCGACGACGTGATAGCATGACCGGGTAGTCCCCAAGAATTTTTCATCTTTGGGTTGCTGTAATGAATCCATTTTTCATCACCCGTCACGATGCGATGAAGAAAACTCTTCCTTCTTTGTCGCTGGAGCAGTTGTTCACAGACGAAAAAACAACGCTCAACGTCCCTTGGTTTCAAATCATAAGGAACCCAAGTTCCTTGCTTTTGAATCATTCCCAACGCATGCAATCTCTTGGAAATGGCTTGGCGGGTAACTCCTAATGCTGAAGCAAGCTCTTCTTGCGTTTGGCACGAATCCTCATCGAGCAATGCCTCCAATTCAGCGTCTTCGAAGGTTTTGGGTCTTCCTTTACGTGGACGGTCGTCAACATCGAAATCACCGTCTTTGAAGCGACGGAACTAATCACGGCACGTTGTTTCGCTTGGAGCACCATCTCCGTACACTTTTTGGAGCTCTCGATGCGCCTCAGCTGCCGTTTTTTTCGAACAGAACAAGAAAATCAACACTTCCCGCAAATGATGATTTTTTGGCACAAAACTAGACATTTTCACACAACCACAAGTAAATAATGCAAAAAGAAATTCACTAATGTGCCATAGCAGTTTGCTTACCATAAGCCTAAGCTTCGTTTATGAAGTTTTGGGTATGTCAAAATCGACCAGAACTTTCTGCTAAAGCCATCTATTGACAAACAGCGAGAACTTAGTTGCGCACCTAATATATTTTTGAAATGTGCTTATTAAGCTCATTCATTTGAAACCAAACACTGCAACATAAAATAAAAAAAATTTCATAACTTAGTCTTGATGTGACGTCACAGAGCCTATAACCAGCAGACAATCAAGACGCTTCCAACGATATATTATTTATCAAATTACGTTAGGTGGTTTTGAAGCTACGAGGCAACAGACAAACATTTTGCAAAAAAAAAATATTTGGAAATAATTAAATTATATATGTTTAGAAGACTCCATTGGAAAATATTTTTGGCTATGGACCAACCACACTTTAAAATTGCTTTCTACTTATAAGAATTCATTTAGTTAAGTCGACTACAGGATTCGTGGGCGCTATCGTTGCGCCCTACTTTTGCCCGCAGAATTTAAAGGCTTAATAGTCTTTGACAAATCTATAAAGAATATGCCCGATGCAAATTTTTAACCAATAAAGTAGTTTTATTGAATCCAAAGTCGCATCACGTTTCTCGTTAGTTTTTAAACGGAAAATTGCATTCATGCAGCAGAATTCATTTTGTGGTGAAGCTCTAAATCGATTTTCACTAGAACAATGTAAAAAAAAAAAAAGAAATATGTTTTTCATTCACTTTAAATTTTTTCAAAAAAAAAAATAGAGCGTGGAAAAAAATTCCTAAACAAAACTTTAATGCCTGGCAACTGGCAGATATGCCATGTCAGTGCTCACACAGATACACACACACACACACATACATAGCATGTATAGCATATGTGAGTAGTGTATGTGTGTGTGTGTGTGTGTGTTGTGTGTTGTGTGTTTGTTCATGTACAAAATAATACATAAATATAGCTGTTAGATTTTCATGGTCCTTTTGTTGTCCTGCCTTGTTTTCACATTGATTGTTACGTGTTGCCTGTGTGCTCCAACCTGACTCCTAACATATATTCACTCCGCCCTTTTGCCACTGCCACGCTGCCGCCATTGCCATCGCCATCGCCGCATACAGGCAAATTGGATTTTCATGCATACTTGGTCACACACGCGCACCATCGCTCCGTAAAACCATTCAGCCGGGCACAGTCCCAGATACAGCTCCAGGTTCCAGTCGTTGTAGCACCCACGCTCCTAATCCCAGCTCCTAACGCTCCAAGGCCAGCAGTTGTTCCCCCCTTTAGTTCACCGCGCTCTGAACACTTGTTCCCCCTCTGTTACCGTTCGTTTCTTCAGTACTCTACTCGCTCTCTTGCTCTCCTACTCTGCTGCACTGCTTGCTTTGCGTTGTAGCCACTCAAGCCAACTCTTCTTTGCTTTATGCTAAATGTTGTTATCTGCCTTATTCTTCATCGCATTTGTTGTGCCGCTCTCTTTGCTCTCTTTGTATGTTTTGTACTACGACTGTGTGTGTGTGTGAGTTCGATTCTTATATTCTTCGTTTTTTTTTGTCTTGGCATAAATTTATTATAAAATAATTTGCATAATTCGTTTTTGCTCAGCATAAACAAAGTGAAATTAAGACGATTTCTTTTATGCCTACGCCCCTGCCTTGTGGCACTTCCTGCCCCTGCTTCCACGACAACGCCGCATCCTCCAGCCAACACTTATCCCGTCTTATCCATTCAAGCAGCAAGTTGAGCCGAGTCAAGTCATTAGGATTGTCATTTACTTGAATGGCAAGTTCATTTGTAGTCCGCTGTCAAATTGTCTTTGGTCCGTCTGTGGGTCGGGGTCCGGGTGTTTTGGGTGCTGCCAGCTACCAGCTGCCAGCTGCCAATCCAGGTGTACGCGTTACTGTCATAGTCCTGTCTATCTTTAACAATTTGCTATTGCTTTTGTTCAATCCCATTGACAGGATTTGCACCCACTCCACTCATTTCCATGTTCGTTTGCCTGAGCTTTGCTTAATATTTATGATCAACCTTATTGTAAATCTATTTACAACATTTCAAAATAATTTCAAAATGTCTCGGCAGTGGAGGCACAGTGGGCCGTGTAGACAATGTGGGATTACTTTTAAGCATTTCAGTTACCGTGCCAAAGCGAAATATTTCACGTGAACTCAACAGTTACAGCTTTGAGATAGATTTGGTGAACTATTGACTAGATTATGAGTAGTTAAAAAAAAAAATTATTTTTTTTTAATATTTTAAAAATGTGCTGATGTTTTCTTTTCTTTTCAGAAATTATATTATATTTTGACATTGAAAAAATTTTGTATCTCTCAGTATATGTTTGCAAACAATTTTTTTTACTTTAAATGTTCTCACCTCTCACTGATTAATAAATTTCAAAAACATCTAGGTATACAAAAAAAATGTACCGAAAATTTCCTGTTTTTTTTCTTTATAGAAATTATTTTGTATTTTAAAATATATTTTATTTATTAAAAAATTTGAAAAATTTTGTATCTCTTATTTTTAAAACAATTATTAAATTTAGCTTTAAGTTAAATTTTTCTAAATAAATAAATTTAAATAAAAAATAAATAAACTTATTTTAATATTTTTAAATTCAAATTTTTGTATTTTTTAATCAATTTGATTTTGTTTTTTAAATCTCCGTTTATTTTCGAAACCAATTATGAAATTTTGCTTAAAACAAAATGTTACAAGCAGTTTGTAGTTATACAGAAAAAAATGTCCAAAAAATTTCCCCAAAGTTTATTTTCTCAGCTTATTTTGGAAAACATTTCGCTTAATTGAACTGTAAAAAAAAATAAATTTATGAACTTTCTAGCATTTAATAAATTAAAAAACATCAAAATATTTAATTTTTAAGCTTTGCTTAAAAGTATTTTTTAAAGCTTTAAAAGCTTTTTTAAAGTTTTTATAGAATTTTTTTTTTACCTATGGGTGCATCTACCTCATAAGTTGTTCTGTGCTTTTTGTGGGCAAAAATTTTAATAATTGTTTTGGTTTAGTTTTATCTTTAAAAATTGTTTAAAAATACACCTACAAAATAAACTTTTTTTTTCAGATTTTATAAAAACTTTTCTTGTCAGGAATTTTTATTTTGAGATATTCCTTACCTATATTTATTTTTAAAAATATTTTTTTTAAGAATAGTTTTTGTGAGAAAATTTTTTTTTTAAATATTTTTTAATATTTAAAAATTTTTTTTTTTTAAGTATATTTTTTTGCCCTAATTATCGATCATTTTTAGTTTACTAGACGCCATGAGAGCAAATCTTTTGCTGCAAAATTTATTTTCTTTTAAGAAAATTATTTTTTTCTTATCTCTTTTAGCTTTGAATCAATCTACATCAAAATTGCGCATTTTTTTTTTTCTTAACCGACAGAATATATATATATATTATTCCATCGAACCACCAAAAGCTTTCAAGCTATGGTTAAAAAATAAAAACTATCAGCTCGAGTTTGGTTTGCAGTTCAGGGCCATTCAGATGATTTTGTTTAAAAAAAAACTTTACTTGAAAACTGTTTTCTTGGCAAGTGCTTAAACCCACACTCTGGTCTCTTAGCGAGTGCCATAGATTTGACCAAGCTGTTAGCTTGCTTCAATAACGAGTGCTCCTTACTATCTATCCTATGAAAATAGAAAAATCTTACACATAAAGATACACTCGCACACACACAGATACTTTGTTATGTAGACGGAGTGCATACATTTTGTAGCTTTTGAATGCAAACTAAGTTTACTTTTCAATTCGATTTGGTCTTTCAAGCAAATAACGTAGGTAGCTCACAAGTATAAACAAATGGATTTACTTACAGCTACAGCTTACACACAGATACACACACACACACACACACACACATGGACTGGGCTACTCACACACACCAATATACTGGCAAATTGTGCTGCTTCGTTAGGTTTTATGGCATACATATGTGTTTGATGGTCTTCCCCGAACTGCTCTGCCGCTGCTCTCCTTAGTATATTTTCATACAAAGCACTATTTTTAATGCCAGAAAGTATGTAAATATTATTCATGTTAACTTGCGCAAATATCTAACGTACAAATGCTATAAAAAGAAAATCACTTTTTTTTTTTAAATGAATATCAAATACTCTTCAATTTCATAATTTGCACATAAGTCTTGTTTGGTAGAGTATTTGTTAACAGTCATATGAAATGAAACATCTCGATATTCTAAGCCAGTGATGGGCAAAACTCATACCAACAAACATTTTTTTGTGTGAGTAAACAGCGCAGTAAGCAAAAGCGCACGAGAGCGCAAGAACCGCAATTAAGCAAAAAAGAGCGAGAGATTTCACACACTTGGACCGTATATGAGCCGACTGCGCTGCGGCAGATTTTGGTGCAATAGCCTCGCGAGTTATGTAAATTGAGAGACTGCCCATCACTGTTCTAAGCTTTGGCTATTCGTCATCTAAGATAAGTCTTCTCTATATTTTGATCTGTGTGAGTAAGGTGTCTTAAGATTTAATTGAAATATAAATTTGAACATTTTTTTCTTAACATTTTAATTTATTTAAAATATTTCATCTGTTTTTGAAAAATATTTTAATTATTAATTTTAAGACAATAAATTACAAATTTTTTATAACATTTCCAGTTACTTACTTAAATTATGAAACGAAAACTATACCCCTTAGCATTTCTTTTATTTATTTATTGACTTAACATTTTAACATTATAACACTTGAATAAAAATATTTTAAAAAATTATTCAATGACAATAAATGAAAAATTTGGAATCAATATTTGATATTTAAGAAAAACATGTTTTATTAATTTTCATTTAATTTTTTTTATACATAAAAAGAATAAAAAAAAACAAACAAAGCTTTGCTTTTGTTGAAAATCCTAATTGTCCTTTTCTTTTTAATTAAATTCGTCGTCACTAAATTTATGCATCTAGTTTCTAGTTAAAATAAATCCTATAAATAATTTCGAAGTAAAAGCATTATAGCGAACTTTTTTTTAAATAATGATATAATTTGCAAAAAAAAAATTGTTCAAAAATTAAGTTTTTTTTTTATTGACTTAAAAAATTATTCAGGCAATAAATGAAAAATTTGGAATTAATATTTGATATTTAATAAAAACTTGTTTTATTAATTTTCTTTCAATTTTTTTTTTTTTTTTTTTGTAAGGAATAAAATACGAAAGCTCTGTTTTTTGTGAAATTTCTAATTGTCTTTTTCTTTTTAAATTAATAAAATTAAATTCTTCATCTCTTAAAATATTTGATATTTAATAAAAACTTGTTTTATTAATTTTCTTTAAATTTTTTTTTTATTTTTTTAAAGAATGAAAAATAATTATACGAAAGCTCTGTTTTTTGTGAAATTTCTAATTGGGTTTTTCTTTTTAAATTAATAAAATTAAATTCTTCATCTCTTAAATTTATTATTCTTGCCTTAAAAATGTGAAAAAAATAAATCAGGTACATAATTTAAAAGTAAAAGCATAATGCATTTAACTTTCTATTTTGCTTTTTTTTTAGTATTAGTTATTTTTATTAAATTTTATTTTCTTAACGGTATTTGTAATATTTTACAGAGTTTAGCATTAATTATATATTTTTTTTTATGCGATATATTATTATTTTTGTTTATTAAAAAAAAATAAAGTTTTTTAAAAATTTATTTAAAATACTTATTATCTAAAGTCAGCCTTCAAATTATTTTAGTCCAACCAAAAAAAAGTCATCTGAAAAAAGAAAAAAAAATTATTATGATCTTTTATTTTTCAATTCAAAATAAACGCCAAAAAGAGACAAATATATGACGATCCAGCAAGGCTGTAAATCTAGCTTTCGCACTCATACACTTAGTGCACAGAGTTGTCATGTCTTTGTGATTCACTTAAAGTTTGAAATTTTTGGTTTGGTTTCGTGTTGTCATTGTTTAGATTTATGTGTTATATATACAAAAATTTTTATTTTTTTTGCTATCTTATGTTTATAAATATAAAATTGGCAAGTATTACACGTTTTGTGAATTTTTTGGCACATTTTATTTTCAAACTTTCGCTACTTGCCAACACTTGTTTTTAGTGGGGAAAAAAAAAATATAAAACAAAATGTGTATATGTGCAGTTGTTGTATTTGAAATTGGGTCAAATGTGGCCAGTGTGGCCAGAGCCCACAGTTGGCCAAGAGCAATAACAAGGATATTGTTGCTAGTAGGCTAACCAGTGCACACAAATATTTTCACTTATTTATGGCAATGAAATTCCTGTCGTGAGCAATATTTTTGGCATTCATTTCATTTTGAATGCTACACGCTCTGCTGCGGTTGTCTGAGTATGAGTGTGTGTGTGTGTGTGTGTGTGTGAGTGTGAGTGTGTGTATAAGGAAGTGTATGTGTGTTTGTCTTATTTAATTACATATAATTTGTTATATAAATATGTTGAAAATGTTGCATACTTTTGGGAGCAGGCAAACAGCACAGCAAAGAGAGTCAGTTTAAGACGCAGTCAACAAAGTCATTCTTTTTATATGTACACAGCATATAAGTATGCGTGTGTGTGTGTGTGAATGTGTGTGTGTGTACATAATGTACGCTCGACTGCGCTCATTAGGCAAATGTTGTTACTTTCATGGCCAGGCAGTCAAGATCTTAGCTCTCTCTTTTGTTGTCTTAACTTTGGGCGCGTTTCCGCTTGTTTGCTTGTAAGTGTGTGTGAGTTCATGTGTATGCGTGTGTGTTTGTGACTTACTCATTCTTCTGCTTTTAAAAAATGTTGCTCATATTTAGACATGTTTTCCTTAGCATATATTTGTCTTGTTTTACTTAAGCCTCTGCACATAAACTCCTACATTGGGTTGCGAAATAAGTTGGTTCGGTTTTTATTCATTTTCCATAAAGATGTCTGACCACGACGCATATCTATGTTTATGAAGAGGCAGAATGGGCAGCTTTGGGTAAAGCTTTTGTGGTCTCTGATATCTAGGTGTTGATACGGGCGGATAGACGCACATGTCTATATTGACTTCTCTGGGCACCCTGATCGTGCTTTAGGTAATTTTGGAAGGGCTCTCTTTCCCCATAGTTTTCAATTAGCTTTCTATTTTTCGTTTAGGATCCTGTTCGGAGCCTTGCTTTCGAACTATATTTAGGGCCCCATTTCCATTTGTAGTGATCATACGTTACATTTAGTTCGGTTGACTGCGGTCAGAGCCCAACAAATATTGAGCGCATCAAATAAGAAAGATGGCGTACGTTAAAGTCGGGCGAGAACGACTTGGGTTTACCCTGTTCCACCACATTCTAATCAAATCCAATTTATTGCTTACGAGCACCAAAAGATATTTCTTTGCCAAATTTGGTTACGATATTTTTATAAACAAACAAAAAAAATGCGAATTTTGCACCAAATACGTTTTTTTTATTACCGATTGGTCCTATGGGTGCTATATGATATAGTCAACCGATTTTGATTTAATTTGTTACAGTGCTGGGAAACTCTATAAAACTTCCAAGTGCTAAATTTGCTTACGATATCTTCGTAAGCAAACGAAACAGAACAAAGTTTGCATTAAATACGGTTTTTTGACCGATCGGTCGGTCCTATGGCAGCTATAGCATATAGCCAAACGAATTTGATAAAATTTGGTCAAAAATATAAAATATGCTTGTCTCCTATGGAATAATAATATCATACTTTAGGTAACTTTGTGGGGTCTCCGACGACTGCCTCTGTATGTTACATACATTTTCAGCTTGCACAAACTTAATATACCCTTTGTACCATACGGTGCAGGGTATAAAAACGCACGAACTTATTAGACAACCCAATCCATATACACATATATGCCTGGTTAGCAATTTCTTTCATTTTTGTTTCACCAGCGCAATGCAAAATGTTCTTTTGGGCGGTTTTGGAGCTGCGCCGCATGAAACTTGGCGAAAAATTTCAACGCTTTCAGCTTTTGTCTTTATTAAAACTTGTGCAAACTTTCTACACACGCCCCACACACACACACACACAGACATACATAGGCAACAACATGTAAACAGAGTAACCATTAGATTTTTTTTTTTTTTTCTTTCCAAGTCTTTCAAGAGCTTGCTTTGGCCTATTATATGAAGGCAGCCATTTTGACCTTATAGAAAAGACAAGCGTAATATGGATCAGCTGCTTAAAAAGTGTAGTAAAATTTTTAGGCAGAGAAAATTTAATCCGTTGATCAATGTGACGTCATTTAAAAAATGCAAATGTATCGCAGCGAATTACGAGTGACGAGGACACTTTGCACTAAAAAGTTACCTTCATAGCTTGAGCAACGTGACGTCATTAAGCAAAAGCTGTGACTCTTTAGAAAATTCATTTCTATCAATGCGAGCTGCGGATGAGGAGCACTCGCCGTTTATTTTAGAAATGATCAGCTTCAGCCCATTTGACTGAGCCTATAAAGAACTTGGGACTGTTTGTGTTTATTACCTGTAGTATAAATTACTCACACTTTTCTTAAACATGAAATTTTTAGTAATATTATTCTAGTTTTTTTCAACAAATTAATCATAGGACATAACGACTATACTTGACAACTGACTGCAACTTTTTGATTATAAAAGCCACAGCGCCTAAAAATTTGCAAAATTTTATCTAGCAAGAAATGACGTCAGAGCCATCAACTTGCAAGCCTCATTTTACCTAATATACTCTAATCTAAAGTGACCAAACAGTTGCAGTTAAATTGGTCCTATATACAATGGCTACAGAACATTTAGCTTCAATAAACGTAACCCAATGTAAGCTGGCGTCACCTTATCTAGCGCAACCTTACTTTACTTAAGCTACAAAACCAGTTTTTCTATATTGGGGGGCCTGACAAATACAAGTGAAGATCAATTGTCTGCTATGGCTAAATCGGTATGTGAAAAAGTGAGATCGGGAACTCGAAAGTCGAATTTTCAACGTTACCTTAAAAAATCGCATAAAGAATTATTTTTCAGTCTGAGACACGTTCGACGTTGTTTATTGTTCCGGAGATCGAATACAATTTTTAAAACCCCAGCAAGTCAGTTTTCTGAACATAACCTTCAAAATAGCTAGTTTTATGCAAATTGTTGAGGTTATGTTAGAACACTGATGAGTCTAATCTCTGAACTCGAATTTTAGCATCTTGGCAAAAGACAAAGACCCATTAGTAATGGCGAAACGAAAATAGGACACTGCCGCCGATAGGTGGGCGGTGCGTTCAAACATTCGTACTCCTGTAATTCCGCAAGAATATGAACCGGATTAAGAATTTAAAAAATAATATGAAAAATTTCAAAATATTTAATTAAAAAAACTTCCGCATAGACATGATCTGGTAACTAGTGACGTAGAGCTGACTTATATATATTATATTGAGCTGGCAGTATCCATTGCTTTACATCTTTAACTATGACTAAGAGTTTAATTTTTTCTCGCACTGCCAGAATACAACAAAATGATGGCTACCAAAAAGTTGACTTGACTTGTTCGAATCATTTTTGGCTGTTTTTTGTGCTCAGGCAGAATGCTGTTTACTTTGCCTGGGTTTGCCTTTGCTCTCTGGCTGGCACTGTCGTGAGTTTGCCCTTAACCCAACCAGTCCAGCTCTTAACCCCGCTCGCATTGACTTTTGTGTTTTGTATGGCCGTCGGTTATATAATCTTGTTCTTGAGCTGCGTTTGGATTTCAATTGGGTTGCCAGTTACCCAGCAGCATGTAGAGCTTCTTGTCGAGCTAGTTGTTGGCGGGTTAGGAGGCGTTTACTTTTTTTTTCTCTCCTCGTTGGTGCTCTTAACCCGCTTTTGACACTGTGCTGTATGGCTTGGCCATATTGCCTTCAAAACCGGAGCAGCGTGCAAGTGTTTCGCTTTCTAGTGTACAATTCCATTCATTTGGCATGCAGAGCACTGCAGTCTGCTTCGGTTGCTTGTTGACCAGCAAGAGCGATCTTACTCTTAGTTGTGTTGTCCAAGTGGCGTCCAGTTTTGAACCTGGCACCTTGTCTTTCAACTTGACTTTCTGTTAGTGTAACATGGTATGCCATTTTTACGGATACACTGTAACCGAATGGGGTATCCTTGTTATAGATGGCTGATGGCAGGGTGATCAATATGTGCTTCATAACCAAATGCTTAACTGCATCACAGATACCCATTGAGCCATGTTGGCCATACATTCTAGAACAATTTTATGTTCTAAATGTATGTGATTCTAATAATAAAAAAATGTTGACTTTTTCGCAAAATGTTGCCATACTCACTTTTTTTTGGCAAACTCACTACAGTGTATTGCACTGTCGTGCACTGCCACAATACTCACAATTTTTTTTAGAAGCCACCGCCTCGCTTGTTGCTGCATGTTGCCATGCTGCTTTGTCCACGTGGCGTATACGCTACGTTGCCATACGCATTTCGTATTCATAGCCGCATGTAAGCAGCTGTATGAGGAGCAGAGACGTTGGTTGAGAGGCAGGCAGTCCTTTGCAATGCACTTTATCCACTTGTCCTTGTCGGCATTCGGCATTGGGCATTCGCACATGCTAACTGGGTAATGCCTGCTCCGCAACCAAACGCCATTGGAGCCACTTGGTTGGCTTTTTTATGGTTTTTCTTTGGCAGTGGT
Organism: Chymomyza fuscimana; assembly: GCA_949987675.1. Classification (NCBI taxonomy): domain Eukaryota; kingdom Metazoa; phylum Arthropoda; class Insecta; order Diptera; family Drosophilidae; genus Chymomyza; species Chymomyza fuscimana. The sequence goes on along the minus strand of OX465090.1, from coordinate 35,487,252 downwards.
GTCCGTGGGTTGCTGCGTCTGGGCATGGGCATGGGCGTGGGCCTGTGCCTGGTACCGGGCCTAGAACTCTTTACTTACGGGCCACTGCCAGTGCCGTACACATTGTGCCACTTTTGAACTTTTGATTCTTCTTTGTGGCGCGCACTTGTCTTTGCGTGGTCGCTATCTTTCTCCCGCTCTCCATATCTCTTGCTTTGCTCCCACAAACATGGCTTGGCTTGTTGCCTGCCGGCGTCTAAGGGCCAGTCAGCCAGTCAGCCAGCCAGTAAGTTGGTCATCCAGTCATATATATATATACTGGTATGTGTGTGCATCTGTGTGTGTGTGTATGCGGGGCAGTATCTGTGTGTGTGTGTTTAACTTGCCACTGCTTTGGTTTTTTAACCTTTATTACTTTTTAGCCTAGAGCCTGTTGGCTTTGCTTTAATGAGCGCAATTTTATTAGCAGCTTTAACATATATATTTTATATATACATATATACATAGTAGTAGTAGTTATGCTGCTCTCTCTAAGCAACTTGCTCTTGCTCTCACTCACACTCACTCGCGGCTCTTGTTCTTGAGCACTTTTGCCAATTTATGCAGAAAAAACAAAGTTGGCTGGCACATTATTCTTTATGATTCATGTTTTATGAATGTGTTCTTCGAAGCACCATCATTATGGGTCTTGTAACTGTTTTTGCAACTAATTGCAAAGGTCAGCTACTAATTAGAGGCAATGGCCATTACTTATTTGATGTCCAAAAACAAGATACTTGCACGAAACTTATTCAACTTAAAGCATTTGGGCATATTAAAAATGTCTGACAAATTAAATTCAATTATAGCTAAGTTTTTAATAAATTTTTTTTATTTTTTATTACAGGTAATTCTTCTGAAAGTCTACAAATAAATGGGTTTAAGCTTTTAACTATAGGACTAATTTTCTGATCCAATTAAGATCGCAAAGTAAGTGCTAAATATTCGATAAAAAAAAGTATGTGTTCTTTAAGCAATATTTATTTACCCTAAAAATAGGCAAGCATCCTTAAATTAAGAAACATAATTCATATACCTATTGAAATATGATGAACGTTGAACGACTCTATTTCTGATATTTCTGATGCAATTCGTGTTAGTCGAAAAATTTATTTGTTTTTAGCACTAAAAAAGAACAGCTAATGTTACTACTGGCGCCATCTACGCGCCAATTGCGCGAAAAAAAAAACTGTTGCTTAACAAGGCTGTCTACCAGAGAGCAAAATTCTTTGCACTGAGAATTTTCATAGCGTTTTTGTTTTTATATGAAGTTTTGTTTTGCTTTTTTCTAGAGCTTTTGCGTTGCTGCGTACTGGCCTTAAAAAAAAAACTTTTGAATCTTTTCAATACAGTATCTTAGCCAGTTTAAGTACTGTGAGATAAAAATCTGTTTGTTTATACGGGCGCATGCCCGTAGAGACGTATAAAAAATATTTTGTCTTTTAGCTTCTCAAAAAAATTTTTTTTTTATTTTTCTCTGCCAAACATTTTTTTTGTTAGAGAGCCTTATTGACAAGTAAGATACAAAAAAATTACAAAATTTTAATTGTAAAAAAATACAATTTTCAGGAAATCTTATTTTCTATTTTTTTTCATTATTTTTTAAAATCGTTGGAGGTAGTTTTATGGTTACCTATCCAGCTAGACGTTTTTTCATATTATTGAAACTATTTGTACAGGCGAAACATCGCAGTATTATTATAATAATACGGATCTCAAGCAAGTTAAACAAATTTGTTAAAATCAGCTCTTGCTGGTATTGACTAGTTATTTACTAGATTTTTATTTGAACAAAAGCTTTGGAAATTAAAGAAAGTACAGAGTATACTATTATCGGAATTTCCTGTAATAAATTAGAAAGCGAAGCGAGCAGGTAGCGTAGCCCCTAGTTAGAATTAAAAGATATCAAAAGCTGCTTCTGTTTCTCTGTCTGTTTTTTATAAACCACCAAGTCATCATCGTAAGATTTTTCATTGTAGATTATGTACTCTTAAGCTCTTAAGTTGAAAATATCAGCAACCGCAATCAGGTTATCAATTTTATAAGAGATGCATGCGTCAAGTCTCCAGCCAAAATCAAAATTTTTTTGGTACCCAGCTGGCAATGAATTAGCAGATGAGGCCGCTAAACTAGCCTCGCAGTCACCCTTATTTACCTTTACACCCTGTTCCGCAAAAGACTATCTAAATGAAATAAAATCTCACCTGAAGAACCAGCAAGCGATAGAGTGAAACTCGTTTCAACACTACTACAAGGCCTTCAACACTACACGAGAGAAGATCCAATTTCCAACTGACTGCTGCCATAAAACTCACGCCCACCTACTCTCTGGGGATCAACGTCCACCTTCTTGAAATCTGCCCAGAATTTGACAATATAAGGCAAACTCTTTTCTCAAATAAAATACCATCTTCACTACATACAATTGTAAACAAAACCAATATCGAGGCTATATTTAACTATCTTAAGATGTGTAAAATAGAGAAGGAAATCTAATAACTGCGTACGATAGGGTCTAAGGTCTAGTTACTCGTTGCCCAAGTCTTTATTAGTTATAGTATTATTATTATATTATAATTAATTTTTAAATAAATAAATAATTAAGCTCTTTGTCTTCCGGCTCTTATGTCCGAAAGGACCACATAAGTGTATCATCGGATACGACAGAAGTATGGGTATGATAAATTACCGCTCCTGAAATCCAGATTTTTGCTCTACAACAGTGATGGGCAGTCTCTCAATTTACATAACTCGCGAGGCTATTGCACCAAAATCTGCCGCAGCGCAGTCGGCTCATGTACGGTCCAAGTGTGTGAAATCTCTCGCTCGTTTTTGCTTAATTGCGGTTCTTGCTCTCTCGTGCGCTTTTGCTTACTGCGCTGTTTACTCACACAAAGAAATGTTTGTTGGTATGAGTTTTGCCCATCACTGCTCTACAAGCACTTGCTCACAGTATCGGTCACTAAAGTGTTTCACAGTTTATTTGTTCCCACCCTAGATCGTAGACCCTCTTAACCATCCACCAAAAAGAATTACATGCCGCGATCCATAAACAACTAGAATCGGAATAAAAGGAAAGAGCTGACAGAAAACCAAGATGGCCGCCTCTTAAAAATTGCGTATACTTTCCTGTACGTCTTTTGTGTCTCCAGAACTTTGGGTTTGAGTTATTGTAACGAGAAGTACTTTGTAGTATAACAATATAATAATTATTTATTTCTCACAATTATAAGAACTCTTAACTTTTAAATTAAAGTTGATTAGCAGTTCCAGTTGATGCTCTACACAGCATTATGGAACTTTTTTAAATAGCTCTTAGATAGTTATTTGCACTGTCAGCAGCTGCTCCGCTACGTTTGCACCTCTCACAGTCTCTAATTCTTCTTCTTTTTCTCTGTCTGCCTCTCTTTATAATTTGCATACTTTTAGGCGCATTAAAATGGCTTTAAACGATTTTCTTGTCGTATTCTTCATACATAGTATACTCTGAAATTTTCGTTTTTTTTTCTCTCCATTTTTTCTGCAGCGTCAGCATGCTCGGCTGCTCTCTTCTTTGCAAAATTAGCGTAAATTGCTAAAGTTTTTTTTTTTTTTTTTTTTTTGTTTCAACTCGTGCCATCTCATTCACTTAGCTTGACTCCACTTCATGCTGTCTCAGTCTGTCGCTTTAATGTAAGTAAAAATTAAAACAAAAAAAAAAGTATTTCTTACTTTTTTTTGCTTAGTTTTCATGCTGGCCGTGTCCTTTGCGGTTGCTTTGGGCTTTAGGACGCGCTCTCTTGGTTACTCATTATTAACGTCATTGTGCTAATGCCCATAACCAGAAACAGAGGCCAAATCCAATGAAAGTAGCAAAAACAAAGCACATAGGTAAAGAGGTAAATAGAAAAAAAAAAAAACCAAAAAAAATTCGACAAGTTTTGTAATTTGTTTTTAATTTAAATGTCGCTGTTTCCGTTGCCTTTTGTTGCTTTTGTGGCTGTTCGTGTAGCAGCCATTTTGTAGTCTTTGTATGAGAATTATATTTAGCTGATCATTAAGTCTGCAAGACGTTGATATCGTTTATATTGTTTACTATTGGTTTGTTAGAAGTTTTTCTTGAATTAGGAAAAAATTATTAGGCCTAAAATTCTTTAATAAAGCTCTAATCTTTTAAAATAAAAACTTGAATTAAGGTACAGTCGAGTTGATGCTCGATATTGGGATGCTATACATTCCTACATATTATAAGGATCGCAGCCCAAATCTTCCGGGTAGCGCATCCCGTGCCCATACGAACCATAAAGAATTACTTCTTGCAGTGTATCGCACTGTCTACCCGACTGAATCAAATTATTTTTTTGATTTGTTTTGACATTATTTTAGCTACTTTTTTTCTTTTCTTTTGTTTTTTTTTTAACAGCGCCTGGCTAAAACTTTTGTCACTTTGGCAGCGACGTCAACGTCGACGTCAGCATCACCATCGTCGTCGTCGTCGTCGTCGTCGTCGTCATCATCAACGTCAAGTTCGCTCGTACATATTAATGAGTTTGCCTTTAACACGCTTTTGAATTAGTTGGCAACCATGTTGTCGTTTTCACCTTTCCGTGCTCCTGGGCCGTGTCAACTTTCCAGAGTTTCTTCTATGCAGCAACAACAACAACAACAACAACAACGAGCTGATAAGAACTTTCGCCGACCCGCAGACACTTGTGGTTAGCCACACCACATACGCCGCCCAACTCTCTTGCTCTCGTTCACTCTCGCTCTTAACGCTCAACGGCTCTCTTTCCGCTCACTCTCTCTCTCTCTCTCTTGTGCTCTTGTTGTAGCTATTTCTTGCAGTTATTGCCATTTCCTTTAGCAGCGCTGCGCCATTTTAATTTGCCTTAAGTTAAGCGCCGCCATTTGCCAAGTGCTTTTCACGTGTTTTTCCTTTCTTATTGCGTGCGGTTCTCGCTCTTGAGCTCTTTCTCAGCGCCATTTTTGTTGCTCTTGTTGTTGTTGTTGTTGTTATGGTTTACATTTTTTTTTTTGCGGTTTTGCTTGCTGTTGTTGTTGGCTTAGCATTTTCCACTTTTACTTTAACAACTTATTTAAGTCTTTTTCGCATTTAGACGCGCTTTGTTATTCGTCTTCTTGTACTGTGTTGCTCGCTTTCTTTCATTATTTTTTTTCGTTACCACCTCTCTTGCTTTCTTGGGCATTTCTACTCTTGTTCACTTTGCGCATAATTTCCGTTTTAATTTTGTTCATTTTATTCAAAACCAGTTGAAAATGCTTCTTTTATGTGCACCTTGTATATATATATATATATATATATATATGTATCACGGCAATAGAACAGTGTTTACTCTAACGTGAACTTTTTTTATTTTATATGAAATTAAACTTCAATTAATAAGACAAATCGATTCACCGATAAATAGCCAAGTTAGACAACCCAATTTTATATTGATATTGACAAAAAGTCAAAATAAGTAAAAATTTCGCACACAATTTTTTTATACGCTCTTTAGCTTTTCGCTTTGGCGAGGTTCTACTGTATATGTATCATTGCCTAAGCAATCTTTGCTTTTGCCTTTGAATGCGGTCTGCCCAAATTTACTGGCGGCTGTTTGATTTTGGAGTCCCAAAAATATTTGTGTTTACCATATTTTTTTTTTTCTCTGAGGCTATCGTGGCTGCTAAGTTGTTGTTGGTTTTTTTTTTTCTTTTTTTTTTCAGAGGTGGTGGGGTTTTTGGTGTTATCAGAGCGCGGACATTGGCATCATAACAATTAGGCTACTACGCAAAAAGGCCAAATGGATCCTGGAAACTATCTGGCTAACTGACTAACTGTTTGGTTTTAGCCAGCATTTTTTTTTTTTTTCTGTCTTTCTCACGTGCATTATGCTTTCATTTTTGCTTTGGGCTCATAAGCTTGGCTCTTTCAACTTTTATTGGTACAAAGAGCCAGCTATTTGGTTTGATGCTGGCTGTTAGCTGACAACTCTTTGCTGTTGTTGTTGTTGTTGTTTGGCCTCTCAATGCTGACATCGGCCATTTTGTACACACACGCACACTTATATACATATATGTATAAATGAGCACGTATATAAGTTTTGCGTAAAAATGCCATACGCCAGCAGAATTTTACGCGTGCTTGCTTCTTTTTGCAAGCATTTTATTTAACCCCAACTTACTATTTATCTCTGGCTACCTCTGCATCATCTCTGCCGCTCTCTGCCCATCCTTTGTAATTCACTGCCCAGTTTATGGTCATATCGACAGGCTTTGACAAATTGGCCCACGTCATTGACTCTTTGTGTGCCTCTGTGTGTGTGTGTGTGTTTGTGTCGACATAACCTTATGATTTATAAATCAGCTGATGCCTAGCCACTGCCTTATACTGACCCCCGTGCCAATAAAACCCCCCACCCTTGCAGGCCAAGAGTCAGCAGGCGCCGATTTCCTGGCGCTCTTTCATTGTTGCGGCTGCATTCGCGGCCAGCCAACTTGGCGTATGAATATTTCAGCAAAAAGTCTCGCCCGCCATTGTTGCCATGTCGCCATTGTTAAAACGCAAACACCATCAACAGCAACAACAACAACAACAACGACAACGACAACTGGCAACAGAGTGGCATTGGGCATAACGTGAGCAGCGGACCAGCTGAGTTATCCATGTCGGCACATTCTTTATGGTGTCAATCAAATGAATGTACTCAATGATTTTCGATTGATGTTCTTTGTGGCTTACTTTACTGATTGTCTCTGACCATGATCTTTGCTCTGGTCTAGGGCGAGTTTTTTTCCCCCTTTTTTTTTTGTATGAGGCCACTTAAATGGTCAAGGGGACATGCAAAAGAATGCGGATTTATCAAGTTAATGCATAAAACTGTAGAAATGTAGCTTAATCGAGTTGATTTGTTTGGATTCGGCTAAAGCAGTACTGACAGGCACTGCTTCGATATTTTGAGTGTTCAAAAATGCTGTCGTCTAAAACGAGCTGTGAGAGCTGGCATCGTCGTGATAGAGCACAATCCGTCCGTAGCGAATGGTACAATATCCCAAGACTCTTTTGCTCGATTCCCTATTCGTTTTTAATAGGATAGATTGACCAAGATGTGGCGGCGAATTCAACCTATATAGGCATCAATTGCAGCCAAATCTTGAAACTCCTGGCACACTGCTTTCCTAGCCCGTAAGACAGTGCTCACTACAACCTAGAATATTCCTTATGCCTACGCACTAACACTAAGACAAACACCCTTACAACGCCCAAAAAACGGATCATCTGCGTGACGCCTAGTATTGCTGACAGTAGACCACGCGCTTTCACAGCTACTCTCCGAAAGCAGTGCAAGCAGTATTAGTGAACGTGACAACTCTGATGTAAACTTTGAACACGTCACGATTTTTTGCGCTGCCGAGTAGTATTCATTGGAGTGTTCGCCTCTCTTGATACTCCTTGGCTTACACCACTACTCGCACCAAGCAGCGCAAGTGGTGCTGATGCGTGTAAACAGCGGCTATATCATTATTCTCGCCAAGCAGTGCAATCAGTTATCTAATGCAATTTGCCTACTCAGGCAAATCCGCAATTTCGTATTCAAATTTCAATCCTTTTTTATTCGAATTAGAAACAGATGATATTTAATTATTTTTGGCAAACTATTATTAAAACTTTTTTTTTTTTAATGGCTTACCTTAAAGAAAGCTTATCTTATTTCAAGATTGAGGTTTCCTACTTCAACTGAATATGGAATATAAAATAAAATTTTTTTTTGTTTTTTTGGGCCAAGGATTTGATGTAATTTCCTTTTTGGTAATATAACGATAACATCTTTAACAAAATATTTCATAAGCCAAGTGATAATATTTCAGTTGGAAAGATATATTGTAAAGGGGTCTACGCAGCACGAAATATTTCGCACGGGACATCCCATTTGGGATATTTTTTATTATATGAAGTTTTGCGACGATGGGATATCCCATTTGGGATATTTTTTTTTTATATGAAGTTTTGCGATTCCGTGCGAAATATTTCGTGCTGCGTATAGGCCTTAAATCTGTAAAATTTTGTCGCTAGCTTTAGGTAAAATATTGCTCTCGAAATTTCAAGCTGTAATCAAACTTAATGCGATTTTAAAATAACAATTGCTTATATGCAGTTTAGCCTTATATGGACGGTCAAAGTAGGCGTGCCAGCTTCAACAAATAATTTTGAGCGAGTTAAAACTGCACTTTATTTCATTTTTGGGCGCATTTGAAGGAACGACGAAATCTATGAGCTCTACTACTACTCTAAGATATGTTCAAAACGACAGAGTTATAATTACGATTTTTTATAAAAAATTACGTATACGCAATGTTTACCTTATATGGAGGGTCAAAGTAGGTGTGCCAACCATATCAAATCCAATATGTTTTGGCTCTAATTTTTTTGTCGCATTTGGTGGAACGACGAAATCTTTAAGCTCTACGACGACATGGACAAGGGATAAGCCTCTCGAGCCTGCTACGGCTCGGTATTTGGAAGGAGACCGCCGAATTGGTATTCTTACACTTGCATCTTTGGTATCAGTCGGTCAACACGAAGTGGAGAACACTACATAAAAAAACAAAGAGTCCAACCCTATAGTAGTCGTCTGTTTACTTTGAAACTTACAGTAACTATGTATATACATACATTTGTACATATGCTAAGACTTTTAGACTCTTTGAGTCGAGCAGCTACAAAGGACCTTTGAAGCTGCTTTATTTGTTGAAATTGCAGCTTTGTACATATATAAGAAGTCAAGGTATTTTGTTTTACGACTGATGTGAGTTGTAGTAAATATTTTCTTATTTTTTTTATGATTTGCTGTTTACCTTTTGCATATTTCAACATTCCTGTTGCCCTTTGTTGCTACTCTATACTGTAAATTTTTTTTTTTTTTATTTTTTATCCCTTTAGTAAAAATTTTTTTCGAGTGCATAAAAAATACATAAAAATTCATCTTATTGTTGTTATGATTGTTTGCCAGGCTGAATCAATATGTGTGTGTGGGTGTGTGTTGTTTTCTCTTTTGATCAAGAAGGGTATGAGCAAGGATATGTACACTCTTCTTTGTGTATGTTTGCTGGACTTTTATTGCACATACTCGTATACACCCACAGATTGAAGGTGTGCTGGGCTGTCAAGCAAGCGTTGTTAACTTTTGCCTGGGTCCTGCTGCCTGGCATACCTTTTTAAGCAAGTCTTAAATCTGGAATTTTATTAGTGCAAATATCCTTTTTTCTTTGTGTGTGTGTGTTGTTGTGTTGTTGTTGTTGTACGCTGTCATCTGCTTTGAAGCAGCTGTAAACATTGTTGACCTTTGGCATCGGCCAATATGGCTGACTTTGGTAACATGACAACAGCAGCAATGAAATTCTACATACTCTTTGTCTGAGAGCCCTGCTCAGTCTCTCTTGCTTTTTGTCTGTCGTCTCACAGAAACTAATCAGAAAATGTGTTGTTGTTTTTGTGTTTATTGTTGTTGTTGTTGTATGCATATGTAATTTAGTGCTTTTCTAGGATTGACTTGTCGTCGTCTTTGTCGCCAAAGTCGCCATCTTGCCAACTTACACGCCATTTTCATTTTCATTCAATTCCATTCATACACTCAGCTTTTCTGAAGTTTTTTCTATGACGCTTTTCTTTTTATACCCTTTGAGCATACGGTCAAGAGTTTTATATATTTGCGCAATATATGCAAGAGGCCGAAGGAGTTTTAACAGACCCTTAAAAGTTGTTTTTCTCTACTGCTACTATATGAAGACCATAAGAGATGTTTTTTTATGCACGATATCTTTATTGGATAGAAACGTTAAGATTTGACTAATGTGAGCCTATTAAACAAAAAACTTTGACTTTTTCTTAAAACAACAACCCTAGTCCATATACGCCTGTAGATATTTTTCTTTGAAGGCGCCTACTCTACTCAACATTGATCAAATTGTGGATGGTAGTGTTCGATAGATATTTTACTATCATTCTATTTCCAACGATAACTTTCTATCTTGAGCAACGAATATATGATTTTCATGAAGCTGGCAAATATTCGGTGTAATAATCTTTTACACAATTTGTAAAAAATTGTGAAAGTCAAAACTTGGTATAAAAGCGCTTAAATGTTTCAAATTAGAAAGGAAGTTCCTAAACTATAAGTTAGGAGATGTTTTTTGAAGATATAGACAAAAATAAGAATAATAGAGTAATTAAATTTACAAAGTAAGTAAAAAACTAGGGGGCGCTACCCCCTGTATGCTTCGCATGCCAACCATGGTATGACCTTTTATCTATACCTATTTTCCATAATTTCCAAAGCGTTTATTCCATTCAAAATTCTACAGCCATGCCTACCCGACTCTAAAATACTCTGTACCAACAAAGTTCGCAATTCGAAATCGCTTCCGATTATTTTTTTTTGAGCTTAAAACAATGTTTTTTTTATTAATTTTTTAAAGTAAATTTTTAATTATATTTTTCTTAAATTTAAAATGGAAATTCGCTTTATCTAAATATATAAATGATTAAGCTGATATCAATATCAGACGAGTATTTTTTTTTTTAGTAACAATAAAACTCGAATTTTTAAAATGTAAGTTATTTAAAATTTTTTTTTTTTTTTATTAGTTTTCTATTTTCTTGAATTTGAAATTCTGAAGTGAACTTCATCGCTTTGTTCAATTGTTACTAAAATTAATTTATCGAGTTATCGAAATTGAATATTTAGATAGCTATATCTCATAAGCGAATAAAGATATTAGCATTTTTTTTTTGCAATAAAAGAAAAAACTCTGAGCTTAAACATTATTGTGTTTTTACTATTTTTTTTAAAAGTATTATTTAAGTAATTTTTTTTTCTTAAATTTAAAACTGAAATTCGCTTTATTTATATATATAAATGATTAAGCTGATATCGATATCAGACGTATTTTTGTTTCAATAATTATAAAACTCTGTTAAAATGTAAGTTATTTTTAAAGTTTTATTTTTTTTAATTATTTTTCTATTTTTTTAAATTTAAAATTCAGAAGTACTCTGTAACAATTTGCTCAAAAATATAAATGATCCTCGTTTAAAATTTTCTTTTTTTTTAAATTCCGATTATTAATCGAATTATTAAAATGTAAGTTATTTTTAAAGTTTTATTTTATTAAATTATTTTTCTATTTTTTTAAATTTAAAATTCAGAAGTACTCTGTAACAATTTGCTCAAAAATATAAATGATCCTCCTTTAAAAATTTTTTTTTTTTAAATTCCGATCGAATTTCGTAAGCGAATAAAGTTTATTTTTTATGGCAAATTTTCCATGACCGTTTCTCAAAATAATCGGGATCAAAGTGCAGAAAAATTATTATTTTACATAAAAATTATCCAAAGGCAGAAAAAAAAATATTTCAAAACTCTTTCACGATATAATGAATACCAAACTTGGCATAAATACTCGTAATAATTAATTTGTTGAGTAAGCATTCAGTCAGGGTATCCGATAGTCGGGCATCGGAGCGAGTCTTATTCAAGTTTTTGTTTTCTCATGTTTTGGGCCCTTTTGCTTGGTCCCGGTTGTCACCAGCAACGAAAAATATTGACTGACATTGATTACATATATATGTGTTTGTATCTGTGTGTCGTGTTGTTTACTGTATTGGTGTATCTATGTGTGTGTATAAGTATTTTAACATGAAGCTTATAGCCTGAAGTTTGGCTCAGCGACTTGGTTCACTTGCACTGGGGCTAGTTCCCTTATCCACAATTGGTGTCCCAGCTCCCCCCCCTTTTTTTTTCTTCGTTCTTTCTATCTTTTTCTATTATGCCTTGTTATGTTATGGCATATGTGCTTTAGTTTTGTGCACAATATCTTATGCTCTTCTCAAGTCCAAAAAAGAGAGGTTTCCCCCCCCGAATCTTTCAGTCATTCTGTTAAGTTTGTCCGACGTTTGAGGCTGTCTTTATTTTTTTTTTTTTACTCCTAATATTGTGAGTGGAATTGAAATGTTTGTACAGAAGTTTTTAATGCATTTAGAAGTCAGTTGTTAGGCTATCTTTATATTTAGTAAGAAAAAAGATACTTTGCCTTAATACAAATGAAGCAGCTAAAGGATTTTGCTCAGAATCAAGTCCGGAAGCCAGCCGATGATGATATACTATAAATTATGTGAATCAAAGTTTCAAAGATCGACATCCGGACTGGGAGCTGGCAGCGTTGGAACGTCAGCTCTTTGTACAACCGGAGATGGACAACCCTACGCAGGCCAAAATTAAGCTTCAGATGGAGCTTCGAAAGCTTATAGAAGAGAAGTATGTCTTTCTTAACGAGCTGTAAAAGTAGCTAGGAGGAGCTGCTTAAGATGAGCACGTCTTTGCTACCTGGTGGATCTAACAAATGCTTAAAACCTTGCAACCAATCTGGAATCTTTAATTCCAAAGTTTGACTGCGCTAGCTTTTATCGCCTATGAGATTTAGGCGTTCAGACGCACGGAGGGTTTCCGATATCATCCGCTCCTCTTATAATATATATAAGCTTACAAGAAGATTGCAAAATTCTTTGCCTCACCCATGCCTCATTTTAAAGCAACTTGTTCTCATTTTTGTAGCACAGTGTCCAGTGTACAGTGCGGTGAAGTTTAAGAGTCAAGGACTTTGTTGTTGAAATGTTGATTTTTGTTGATTTGGCTTAGTGGCTGCCACTCACAGTAAGACTCACTTATCTATGTTTGTTTGTGTGTGTGTGTGGCGCCTTGTTTTGCGAATGTCCAGCGTATTGCGCTTTGTTGTTGTTGTTAGTGTTGGAAAGCAAATTTTCTAAAAGCAACTAAACTGCTGATGAAATGGATTGTCATGTGCGTTTCAATTTTCGCCAATGACATTTTGGCATACACGCACACAGATACAATTGTGTGTGTGTGTGGGTGTGTGAAAAAGTTCGCTCGAAAGTTTTTGGTATGTCTGTGTATATGTGTGTGCGTGTGTGTGTCTGCGGCCATTAAGTGCCAAAGCATAGAACAAAATGTCGCTCTTGTCTTTGATTGTATTAGTAAGCATTAGTATCTGACTCTGTCTATGTGAGTGTGTGCGCCATTTTGTGTTTTGCTAATGAAAAGGATAATAAACTAGTATTCGGCAAGTTCTTTTACTTCTGCTGTTTGTGATCTTTATTCGCTCCAGCACTACTAAAACCATCTCTCTCCACCTGCCCCTTTTCTTTCACTCCATTTGTCACACATCGATAAGGAAACTTCTACAATGATGACACGTTCAGTTTTCAAATGCTATTAATGCTTTGTGCATGGCTTGATTCCCAAGTAGACGCTGACTAATTTAATGTCTGTCTATTACACTCTCCAACATATACGAGAACTTTTCTGAATCTCAGTTGACACTAGATTTTTGTACAATAATGAAGCGGAGTGGCGTAGAGAGAGTGGGCTTCAAATTATAGGATTGGATCAAAAAGTAGTAGAACTGAATTAAATCCGTGTTAGTCCAAGAAGTAGCATTCTTGTCTAACGATACAACGCATATAAAGTGATTCCCACAGCGCGTAAGTCTACTGGAACCCTTTTGAGATTACATCACGGCATCTTGGACGGCTTCTACGGAGCTGTAGCGATTTCAGATTACGTCTTGCTTGCGCCGAGCATATAGGTGGTGTCAGATCGGGTCTGTACGAGGGGTGGTGTTCACTTTTTCTTTATCACTCAGGACTCTTGGCACAAACTTGACGCACACCATGGCCAAATATTCGGTACTAAGTCGGTTAGAGTCCAGAAGCGCCAACATTTTGTCCATAGTTTCATCAATCCTTCAAGATGATGGGAGATCGGTTGGTCGTCTTCGACGAGCTTCCGAAACTCTCGGAATACCTTTTGCCACTTGAACTCTGTTGTGTCCATAATCATAACTACGGTCTCCGTCGCGGTTTGCCCAAGTTTGACCCCGAATTTTATGGCGCTAGCTGCTCGAGATTTTTCTCCAACTTGGATCGCTTCGACAGTTCTTAACAGTGTTTCACGAAAATCAAAATTGCTTACTCTCTTACTCTTACTCCTCTTCTCTTTGGAGGCTACCGACTGCCACGCTCAGTTGCTCCGACCGCACTGCACCGTTCCGTTTGAGCTACAAAAATTCAAATCAACTACCTTTTCAATCCTGCTCTGTTTTATAAAACATCATTTTTTTTTAGGCCTAGGTATCCTAGAACGTATTTTCGGATAAGTTCATTAAGCCAACTTTTTTTTAGGAATAAGATTAAAAAATTGGAAAAAAAATATGTTGTGCTTAAAAAACTTTTCGAAAGAAAAATAGCACAATTTGTTTACCCTTTTTAAACTATAGGTCTTTGCCCCCTGTTCACTTTGCGCTATACTCTTCTACTCGCTACGCTCGTTCCCTTTGGATCAAGACTTAAAGACAACGGGAGGGTGTGTTAGGTTTCATGTAGTCTTTGCGAAGAAGATTTAATTTTATTTCAGACTCTAGGCGTCTCCAGTTATTTCCTCTTATCAGCTGAATGGATTGCCTGCTTGACAGCCGAAAACCTGCACCATAAGCTTTGGGTATCGTATTAAATCAGTTAAGCAGCTACAGGTGAAGGAATCTATTCTAAGAAAGAATCCCTGAAAGCAAATCATAGGAACTGAGAAGCTGCTTCGACTGTCGTTAGCCTGTACTGCTAATCAAAAACTTTAATAGAGTCCGAGATCTAGATGTTATCCAAACGTTTATATAGTCACATCTGACTCCAACTGCTTGTTTCAAACATTGCACAATTCTTAATTAATTGCAGTATATAAAAAACAATTGTTTTGAATAAATTTAACTTATAACTTATATAAGCTGAATCTTCCGGTTTGGGATCTAATTTTGAACTCTGCGAAATTGTAACAAAAACAAAAAAACCCATCCAGTTACTGCACAGTGTTGCGGTGCTGACCTTAGCTGGCCCACTGCTTGAAATGTCTAGCACGTGTTCCAGGAACTGTCTCTGCTTTTTCCTTCTTCTTCTGACGCATTTGCTTAGCAGCTGTTTTTAGCATACCATCTCTTTTCACGCTGATAGCCTCCTTGGGGGGTACTTGGAGTTACTTTTGGCCCCTTTATTTTTGCACTTGAAATGAGCGACAACAACGAGGACGACTATTAGACAACTTTTAGCGATGTTTAACTATTTTGTTTATGAAAATTACAAGCAGTTTATGCTGACGATGCTGGCGACATGCTCACAAGGATGCTGGCGATGTTGCTGAGCTTTTTGTTGAGGGGTTCGACGGGTTGTAAATGTTGATGATGACCTCAACTTGAGCCGAAACCAAGTCAAAACTTCAACTGTGCGCCATTTTGTGGGGCTTCAACGACTTCCGTTGTGAGCTCTTACCGCTTGTTTCGGCTCTTGTGCAGTGTTTTTTTTTTTTCTTTTCGCTCGCACTGAACCCGCGCTCTCGCCCACAGCACTCCTTCTAGACACTGCTTGACTAACGGCAGTTTCAGTTTCAACAAAATTGTACACTTGAAAAAAAAAAAAAGAAAGGGAGGCGAGTCGAGCGTAGTATGAAACTGTTAACTGTTTTAATCCAAGGCCTTTAGCCGTTAGCTGGCAGCTAGAGCGAGAGAGAGAGCGAGCTTGTGAGAGCAATGAGCTGCTTTGTATGAGAGTAAGAGTGAGTCAGAGCTAGACAGCTGTTCTCAGACGTCTGTCTGTGTCTGCATGTGCATGTGCGTGTGTGTGTGTGTTTGTATCTGTGTTAAGTTTTTGCTTTGCAAACAACAACCAATAAAACTTTAAGTAATCTTCCACTGCTTGAACGTGAAACGGAACTTGCCATATACCACGGCATTATGCCAGACGGAGAGTCTGTACTACGTAGCATAAAACTTTGGGCGCGAATTCCTTCATGTCTTCGCGTCGGCGTCGGCGTTTGCGTCGCCGCTATTGCCAACTTGATTTTGCTCTTGGCTTTGACGCCCTTAAGTCCTTACTATAATTTGTATACACTGTAATCATGGGGTCAAGGGTAAATTAGATTTGTGCAATGTATGTACATATATAAGAAGAATGCTAAGTTATTTCCATGCGTTTGTCTGTCCGCGGATTTTTGTAGATTAGAAGATTAGGTTAGATTTTTGTAAACAAAAAATTCAAGAACATTTTTGTATGTGGGTTGCATGTGAGAGATCATGAGGAGCTCCAGTGCCACACAATTATATGGGTTGCAAACTTCCTACTGAAGTCTAATGAGTACTCGTCTATGAGGAAGCATCTACTTTATTTGTATTTATCTAAAAAAGAAATATTTACTTTATGTGTATACCTTAGAATATCTATCAACAATTGCATCGAGTCCTAGGTTCGATGCTGGAAAGCGACTTTCTTTTTTTTATATTTTTAAACATAATTTTTTTTTTAATATTTTGCATATATTGGAAATAAATACCTTTTTTTTCTTGAGTCCGCTTCAAAATATGCTACAAATTGGAAGCTTTACGCAATTACCATAAATAAAAAATTTTTCTTTTATGCTCAAATGTAGCACATGTTGCAAGTTTTAAGTTGATTTGATAAAAAAAAGAATTTCACACATAAAGTTTGAGCCGCCATTACTTTCACTTGGGTGCGGAATTATCCAAAATTATTCCTTATTGATCATGAATTCCCGTACACTGGAGGCAGCTCTTACCTTTTGGGCTGGTGGATAGAATGAAAATTGCGGCAGTGCTTATAAAATGAAAATGAATCATATGTGTCTCTAGTCCTCATACAAGTCTAAGTTATCGATTTGATGGAAAAAGTTCTTCCCGTTCAAACTTTTAGCCGCCTTTTCCTTTACTATTAAGTCCACCCTACTTATTTTAATATAATACAAAAATTAATATTATTATTTTTTTGTACGATAAAATTTAGTCTTGTGTACGTACAAAGCATTATGAGAAAGTCAAATATTCGTCGATTTTCACAACATTTCAATTTTCCCCTAAAAAAAGGCGATAAAATTCAAAATTGCACAAAGCGCCCTCTGGAGGCACTTAAAAAAAAAAAAAAAAATTTTCAAAAATGGATTCCTCGACCCCAAAAGTCCCCGTATAAACATTTGGCTGTAGAAAAAAGATGGCGTACGTTAAAGTCGGGCGCGGACGACTTTGGGATACCCTGTACCACCACATTGCAATCAAGTCCGATATATTGCTTACAAACTCCAAAAGATATTTCTTTGCCAAATAAACGAAACACAACGAATTTTGTACAAAAAACGTTTTTTTGGTCCTATGGGAGCTATATGATATAGTCAACCGATTTTGATCAAATTTGGTACAGTGCTTAGGAACTCTAAAAAACTTCTTAATGCCAAATTTGGTTACAATATCTTCACAAACAAACGAAACACAACGAATTTTGTACAAAAAACAAATTTTGGACCGATCGATCCTATGGGACCTATATGATATAGTCAACCGATTTTGATAAAATTTGGTACAGTGCTGGGGGTTTCTAAAAAACTTCCGATTGCCAAATTTGGTTATGATATCTTCATAAGCAAACGAATTATCCATCGAAAACTTTTGCTTTTTTTCGAGGTCCTTGAAACACCCCTATGGGAGCTATATAATGTAGTCCCGATATCAAAAAAATAAAATAAACTTGTCTCCTATGGATTAATAAGGGATCTTATCTGAAAGTTTGGTTGCTCTAGCTCTTACCATCTCTGAGATCTAGGCGTTCATACGGACAGACGGTCAGACGGACAGACGGACAGACGGACATGGGTATATCGACTTCTCTAGTCACTCTGATCATACTTTAGGTAACTTTGGGGGGTCTCCGACTTCTCCTTCTGTACGTTACATACATTTTCGGCTTGCACAAACACAATATATCCTTTGTACCATACGGTACAGGGTATAAGAAGATGCATCTCTTTAAAATAACTTTTTCCAGTTTTCCAAATCGGCCTCTTTTCCATTGCAGCGAACTCTATCATCTTTATTCAGATATATATAAAAATATAAAATATGTTCTTATAGTGTATTTTAAAGTCGTATGCCGTGGCCTCTAACGCACGCAATATTTTTTTCATTTTAATTTATTTCATTGCTGCCATTTTGTTTTTATTTTCTTTTTACTTAAGGTTTTTCTTTGTTTCCTGTTGCTGCCCCAAACTTTGTGTGCTTCTTTTTTTTTTGCTATTTCAAAGTTTTTGAGTGAAGACTTCAGGTGCATAAATGAATGATGCAGCAGCGAGTGGCAGCGAAACAAACACACACACACACACACGCACACAGCCGGAAGTGCTGCCATGTGTGTGTGAGGAAGTTGTAGTAGCGGCATTTTCCTGTTTCCTGGTTGCACAGACAGACAATTCCACACGAGTTTTTCGCTTCTTTTTTGTTTTTTTTGTTCTTTATTTTGTTTTGTACGCTCTGTACTTACAATATGTTTAGTTGCAAGTTCTGTGTTGCAAGTAGCAAGTAGCATGTTGCATAGGCTGCATTTCCATAGCTTGCTGCTGGCAATTTGCATGTCAAGACCTGTCTAGCTTTTCCTAGCCTTTTCGCTTACCTTTTCTTGGCTAGTTGCAACAATTCGATAAAAGTAATAACAAACAACAAACAAACCCTTTTTTTTTCTTTCTTTTTTTTTTAATTTAAAAATTATTTTAAAGTTGCACGAATGCTTGAAAAACTATTTACCAGCGTTGTGTGTTTTTGTTTGTGCATTTGTTTGAGTGTGTCACATTGCGTATTTTGGTTTTAACCCAATAAATGCTTAAGAGCACTTGGCACACCACAAAGGCACTTATGTACAAAGTACATATAAAATATACATATATGTACAAGTATATGGGTTTTTTGCAATTGTAGCTCTTTGGTCATACACTGAGTACCATAAATATAAGCTCGATGGGTTTGTTTATTGAAGAGCACACGAGGAAATTTGTGCACTTAGCAATTTTGTTATCGAATATTTGCGTTAAAGATTAAGTTTTATAATTGAAAGCAGCAAATACCGGCAACTAAGTTGACCAAAAGTCTGTGGTAACTTTGTAGACACAAAAATACAATGTTTGTCAATAAATCAATTGAAGAGACACTTGTAGTGGTGTAGTCTTTAAATGGGTTTTTATTTTTTAAGCAAATCCTAGGGGAAATTAGGCAAATTTAAGAAAAGCAATTTAATTTTGGTCTTACGAATTTCTGGGCCATCGTGATTGCTAGTGCATAATAGTTTTAGCTTAATTTCGAATCTCTCTTATGCTTATATATATATATAAAACACCGCAACCATATAAAATTAGTTTTATTTAACAATTTTATAAATTACACTAGTTTACACGAAAAATGAACCTTCTTAAAAAAGTGTTTTTTAGGGTAATTTGGATTCCATAACATCTACAGTTCCTATACGATTTCAAAGATCTTCCCTTTCAGCCTAAAGCGTAACAAAATTTTTCAAAAATTTTTTTTCGTTATACCGAAAATGTGTAATTTTGAAAAATGCTCAAAAATTACAATTTTTTTCGACTTTGGTTGCCTGTAACTGCGATAATCATTTTTCATGTCCATACAAAATTTTGTTCACGAGATATTGAGGAATAACTGAAAAAAGTGCCCAAAAACATGTTTTCCGAAAATATCACGAAAACGGTGCTTAAGAAAAAAAAAGATGCCATTTTCGTGTTTTTCGAACCCAAAATACCCTAAAAAACGCTTTTTTAGAAAGGTTCACTCGTTGACCCTTAAATTTGTAAACTAGTGTAATACGTCTAAGCGACGAACGTTGTTGTTTACGTCCTTAAAGAAAATTTTTATTGAATATATGCACAGATTGTATTTATTAATATTAAAATACAAATTTCAATTTACCTTACAAAAAACTCAAAAAATTTGCAATCTTCCTTAAAGCACCTGTTTTTAGTTCTTATCAACATCATCTATTAGCATTACAATCTGGGCTGGTTTTGGGCTTCCTCTTTTATCCTGCTCCATTCGCCTCTGTCTCTGGGCAGCATCTTCCAGTTAGTCTTCCCAAGTATTCGCAAATCTTTTTCAATACAGTCAATTAAGCGTGTTTTAGGGCGTCCTCTGTGTCGTGTATGAGTTTCTTCTTTTGTGGACGCCCAGCGTCCATTATTATCATATGAGCAATCCATCTCAGTCTCTGTGCCTTGGCGTATTTTACAATGTCCTCTGCA
This sequence comes from Chymomyza fuscimana, assembly GCA_949987675.1. NCBI lineage: Eukaryota > Metazoa > Arthropoda > Insecta > Diptera > Drosophilidae > Chymomyza > Chymomyza fuscimana. The sequence continues at coordinate 35,467,054 of OX465090.1, read as the reverse complement.
TTTGTTTAACGCAGTAGCTTATCATTGCTTTTGACCGTATAGTCCCCATATTGTCATATTCTTGTACCTAAAAGAAAAAAAATTGTTATCCTCAATATCTCTTAGTAGTTTGAACAAGAGTTTTAAATTTTTTTTTTTTATATACGATTTATTTTTAATGTAACTACCTCCATCTCCGACAGCTCTAATATCATATCATATGCATATCATTCATTATAAGTTCTTTAAGATAAAGCACTTTGAACTTTTTGCAGCTAGATCATCGAAAGACTTGATAAAAGCATCAAAACTTGCTTCATGTATTTTTTAATTTTACAGATTAATCTTTCACTTACCGGATAGGATTTAGATGTTTTACCGAGACCCTATGCTCCTCTAGGAGTTAAAGGAATAAAAGAGAGAATCTTTCACTTAATTAGCTAGACTGAAAAAAGACACTAAAAAGACTGTCATGGAAATAAAATTAAATTGAAATTGAAAATGGCTAACGAATTTATAAAAGCTCATAGGCCCACCTGCTTGTTTCCAGAGCTTTACATCAGGTATCATATGTGTTTCCACACCACTGTTGTGACGGTGGTACGATTTCAACTCACTCATAAATATCCCCAAGTTCATGCTCTTCGGCGCTTAGCTTCAGGTTCATTAACTCTATTTTGAGCACTACTTTGTTTAGCTTCATTATTCTTCTAGCAAAACTAGCCATCTTTGTGTGGTCATGTGGTCATTTTTGCCAATATTTTTTTCTAAAAAGTTGTAACCTCACAAAAAATTCAAAAAATCACACTAAGTATAACGATACGTCGCTGCGACGTATACTTTGCGCATTTGTTACCATCGAAAAGCTGTTGATACTGAAAGTGCGTGAGAGAGTGTAAAAAAAATAATTAGCTTTACGAATTTCTCTGCAATAATTTTTCACATATTACGAATTTTGTTTGTTGTGATGAATCTTAAAAATAAGCTTTTAAAAGTTATCTGATCGAACGTTAAAAACCAGTCGCCATAAAAAACGTTTTATACGATTTCGACGTCCTTTTGACAAACTTCTTACCGTTTAATACCTTTAGATCTAGACATAATCTCAGTATTATTTAAATTAAATGAAGCTCTATACAAAACTTTTATGGCTGTCGCAATAAGGCGAAAAACTACCCAAGTTGATTTAATATTAGTTAGTCTCTTGGCTAGGGAATATTTCATATTTCACTTTTTTGTGCACTTTTCACTTTGACATTTTGAATTTGTTTTTAAATTTACTCACATTTTAACTGCCCTTGGGCCAACTCGGATGCACTGCAGCATATGCCCCAAGCTGTGCGCCATTGCAGCAAAACTTTAACTGCATCTTCCTCTTTTTTTTTTGTTATATACTTTTTATCTATATAGTTATTGTATAGGTATATATGTATATATATTTTTTTTGGTCTGGCCACCTGCGCTGACGTTACAGTAAATTGCTTCGGGTAGAAATATTAAAACGCATTACGGCACTTGCTATTATTCGCTCTTCAGCTCTCTCTGCTCTCTGCTCTCAGCTCTTGCGCTATCTTTATCTTTAAATACCCTTTAACTGGAAAGTGCACATTAAGTGATTGCACAATAATGTTTTTGTTGTAATAAATTATTAAGACCCTAAAAACTTTATAATTAAATGCACTAGCAAAAAAACGTTTAAGGCAGGATCTTGCCTCAAAGACCAGAGCTCGAATTCTGACGACCTTTTGTAACTTACTATTTCCCTCACTATTTGCAATAAATTCTCTCTTGCTCTAAACAGCTAAGCGACTTTTACTGAAAATAAAATTCGTTTTTCGTTAAAGGCCCATACGCAGCACGCAAAAATTTCGCACGAAATGTCAAATCTTCATATAAAAAAAAATCCCAAAAAAAGGGAATTTTTGTTTTGTATGAAGTTTTGACATTTCTTGCGACATTTTTGCGTGCTGCGTATTGGCCTTTAACGAAAAACGAATTTTTGGCATATCGATAACTGATAGGTACGGCAGGTTGTACAAATAAATTTCCCTTATAATAAAAATAAGCGACTATTTTTTAAAAATTCCCTTTTTTGGGATTTTTTTATTGTACGGAATTTTCACATTTTGTGCGAAATTTTTGCGTGCTGCGTATGGGCCTTTAGAAAAACAATTGAAAATAATTATTAATAAATATCTAACTTGAAATCGGCATTGATATAATCTAAGCATATCAAAGAATATTTAAAAAATTATTTCAGTGTACTTAAGAACGTATTTAAATACATCATCTCAAGACTAACTACTTAAGAGAAATGAAAAAACTTATTTAAAAATTATTTTTTACCATTACAAGTTTTTTAAGACCATAGTAGCAAAACACTGCTTGACTTTTTTTCTCAGTGTAGTCTTAGTACAGTTCCTCTGTTAAGGCGGCAGTGCGAGCAGGTGGCCCCTTAGTTTTTATCAGTTTTATAATTGTTAGCAAATTTTGTATTTATTTCAAAATATTAAGTGAGCATTATTATACAGAGGGAAGAATAAAAAAATTTGTAGTTCGGGTGGGTTCAGATCGATCTCTTTCTTGTTCAGAGTATATTTTAGTCGGAGTGTCGGAACTCTTGACGGTCCACTTATTCTTATTATAGCACACAAGGTGTTAGTGTGTGTTTAAGTTTTTAAAAAACTTTTGGCGCCAGGTTTAACTTGAAGTTGAAGTTTTTTGTTATACATAGATACACATATATGTATGTATATATTATTGTTTGTTTGCAGCTTTGGAATTTTTTTTTTTTTTTTATTATTTTTATTTGAACTCTATTTCTATTTTTATTAGCTGGGCCGACGACAACAACAATGGCATAACTTTTGCTACAAAGATACTTGACACAACAAATACTCATGAGTTTGTATATGCGTGTGTGTGAGTCGATGTGTGAGTGGGTGTGAGTGTGTGTGTGTGTGAGCCATAAAGGAAAAAGTTGTATTACATTTATGACACTTTTGAATATTTTCGTACATTTGTTTGCCAAGACAGCTCGAACGCACACACACACACTTGCACTCACACTTAGACGCGCATTCATATTCATACACACACACACACACACACACTCACTTGCAACATTTTATACGCTTTCATTTTGTGTTGCACGTTCGTTGTTTTATTTTATGCGCCATTACAATTTTACAATCCTTTTCTTCAACACTCAAACAAAAAAAAAAATGGCATAAAATAGAAAGCAGTAGAAACGTGTAGAAAAATAAACAAACGGCGCAAAGCAAACAATAACAACAGTTACAACAGTGCTGGGATCAGCGACTATCTTGAATAGCAGGGACGGCGACAATTTTTTTTTTGTGCTCCTCAACCTGTGCCCATTCCCCAATTCATCAAACGGCCAATGAGTCAATCCAACACACCCGCCCGTGGCCACCTGACACACTCTGGCCCCCTCTTTACGCTGTCTCAAGCACGCACTTAATCAAAGCATACTTTTTAGGACACCCTTTCTGGCCGCTTCTAGCGCCAATTTTAGTTTATTCTTTTCCTTTATATATATGTATATGTATATATATACTGCCACAAAAATAAATAAAAACCGTAAATAAGACAAAATAGTGGCAAACAGGCGGCAACAAAGTAAATAAATAAATCAAATATACAAATACAATCAGTCTCTAAGTGTGTAAAGTTCTTAGGTGAGAACTTGCCAATTTCTTTTTATTCCAAGCAGTTTACTGCTTTGTTAAAATAAACCATAAACGAGGGTAGGCTAAAAAGTTTCAAGGTCTAGCTATTTTGTGGGCTTATTTTAGAATATATAAAGGGTTTATTAGTAGAGAGTTAGCGAATAATTCAAAGACAAGCGAAAGTTAACTAAAGTTTGATTAGACTGACTAGAAAATTCTATAAATATAAATATATAGAGCTAGTGTAACCATATATTCGGATTCGGATTCGATTTCACGTATTTGGTGCTTTCAATCTTACGTAATAAAATGATAAATGATATGTAAGTGTAATCATATCAAATTGGCAGAATAGTTACAAAAGTGCGCTTTATTTAAGCTGAAATAATTTTTTGAAATATTCCATAATATTCTAAGATTGTATTTATGCCAACTATTGTTTGATATTTTCAAATAAATATTTTTTAAAAATAACATGCATAACCCAAAACGAATTTTTGGCATATCGATAACTGATAGACGCAACAGGGTTGATAACACTAGTTTACAAATTTTAAAAAAATTTTGGTACCCTCAATATGTTTTAATCATTTCCGTAGTAAAATGGCACGCTAAAACCGTAAATAAAGTTAAAAAAAACATTTTTCGAAATTAAAAAAAAAGTGTCCTTACTTAAAAGCAAATATATCTAGTTCTACCAAACTGATTTTGACAATTTGTTTTCACTTAACTGTAGATAATTGAATTACCTTTCGATTATACTTGAAACATATTTTTATCATTCATATAAAATTTGTCGTAATTTTCTGCAAATTTTTCAAAAAATTCTATTTTGAACGTAAATTTAAAAATTTAAAAAAAATTTTATATTTAATTATATATTTAATGTTTTGATAAACAACCACTCATTTTCATCGTAATCGATAGAACTCTACGAGCCATGAATAAAACTGTATGAAATTTTTTTAAAATTTTTAAATTTACGTTCTAAATAGAATTTTTTTAAAAATTTGCTAAAAATTACGAAAAATTTCATATAAATGCATAAATAGCGTCCAAGCCGTAAATTTGACAAAAATATGTTCCTAGTATAACACTAGTTTACACGAAAAATGAACCTTCCTAAAAAAGAGTTTTTTAGGGAAATTTGGGGTCGAGAAACACGAAAATGGCAACCTTTTTTTTTTTGGGTACTTTTTTCAGTTATTCCTGAATATCACGTGAACAAAATTTTGTATCGATTTGAAAGATCAAATCGAAAGGTATTGATATGCTCTTTCCAGTGATATACATTATGTACAGATTAAGTTATCGAAGTTACAGGCAACTGTAGTTGAAAAAAAGTGTAATTTTCGAACATTTTTCAAAATTACAAATTTTAAGTGCTCTTTTTATAAACGAAAAAAAATTTTTTTAAATTATGTTAAGCTTTAAGCTGAATGGGAATTCTTTTACGAACATTTCGAGTCTAAGATCTACGAAATCGGATAGGAACTGTAGATGTTATGTTCACGAGATATTGAGCAATAACTGAAAAAAGTGCACAAAAGCATGTTTTTCGAAAATATCTCGAAAGCGAAGCGTAAGAAAAAAAGTTTGCCATTTTCGTGTTTCTCGACCCCAAATTACCCTAAAAAACACTTTTTTAGGAAGGTTCACTCGATGACCCTTAAATTTTGTAAACTAGTGTAATCAATAGATAACTCAATTATCTACAGTTTGGTAAGAAAATAATAAAAATCAGTTTAGTACAACCAGAGATATTTGCTTTTAAGTAGACACACTTGTTTTTTAATTTCGAAAGGTGTTTTTTTCGAAATATCTCGAAATCCGTTTTATGAAAAAATGTTTGGACTGCATTTTCGGTTTTAGCGTGACATTTTACTACGGAAACGAGAAAAACATGTTAAGAATACATTTTGCTGTAAACTAGTGTAGTTAGCACAAATAAAATTTCTCTGAAGGATTCTTTTTTGAGGCATCATATTTTAATATTAGAACTCTCTCTAAATAGAATAAAATTATTAAAAAAATGTTTTTTTATTCTTAAAAGTTGTAGCAACCCTGTCAAGGATATTTTTTTGTTTTTTTTCTCGAATTTGAATACAGGATATAAGTATATTGTCAACTGCTCGACTGTATATTCTGTATATATGCAGGTTGGGGTTAGTACGCAAGTCAAACAAAATGGCTGCTCTAACCTTGGTAATATATTCGCTTGGAATTAGGACACTTTATATAAGAAATCCAGCTGATTATCAGAAATCCCATAGACTTAATATCATTTCCACTTTATATTAACTTGGCTTACCAAAATAAAGTGTCAATCAATTTGTCTAGGAAGTAGTTCGGATATGCATAACATTAGTATTACCTGCACACACACACGCACACGCACACACCAGATTGTCACTTCCGGTGCGGCTGTTAATTCCGTTATTTACTTGAATCCTTTGGCAATGCGCTCATTTTTCGCCTCACTTAATTCATCAAAGCCAAATCAAAAGAATCTTTTAATATTCGCGGTGCAGACCCGATTCGGAGTCACATGTGTGCCAATTTCTTTTACATACTTATATATGTGTATATATTATATACAAACACACACACACGTAGTTACATCAACAGCGTTTGATGGGTGAAGGGCTAAAAGAGAGAGAGACGCAATAACGTTGAATGTTTTCGTCTGTCCGTCTCGTCTCTCTCTCTCTCTCACTCTGCTCCGCACGTCTCGTCTTTTGCTGATGTTTCCTACGTTCGCGCAATTTATTTAACTTGATTTGTTGCAATTTATTTCAAGTGTTGTCGTTTATTTAAACACTTATGTGCTCACTCACACACAGCTGCACTCACATAGATACACACAAAGACAGACGTACTTGAAGCAGATAGCAACAGCTGCAACTTTGATGGCGCGTGTAAAATGCACCACAAAAAAAAATACGCTTAAAAATGTTGCATAATTGTGTGTGCGTGTTTGTGTGTGAGGCGCCACTTACGGTACACAACACACACACACACACACACACACACACATACTGACATAATTAACCCTTTGCGGCAATAAAAAACAAGTGGGCCAGTTATAGTCGGGCCATACCGACCATAATATACCCTACCCTTAAAAATCACATTTTTTATTTAAAGTTAAAGTGTCGGATTTTTTTTTATAAATATTGCGTAAAACTTTGAAAAAATATATTTTGATTTTGACTAATTTTATTGATAGCAGCTTGAAAATCATATTAACCAATAGGGTCGTTTTTCCAAAAGTGCTTTTTGGTACATTTTTTCATAACTCCCAAAGAAAGAGGTATATAAAAAAATCAAAAATTTCTTTAAAAGTTAAACTTATTTATATATTTTGATGAAATTACATAATTCAATGCAAATAATTAAATTTTGTTATACAATTTTAAAAAACCAAATTAAAATTAATTAATTTTGTTTTTTAAATGTATTGGTTAAAAAAAATTAAACCTTTTTTTAAGGAGCCCTGTTTGCAAAACAATTAGTTCAAAAATATTTGGTAGTTTAAATTAAATAGAAAATGAAAATCACGTTTTAATTAAATTATATTTTTAATTTAATAAAATTAAACCGTAACGCGTTAAGTTTAAAAACTTGAACTCTGCGTTTTTATTTTTTAACTATAAATCGAACTGCATCGTTAGTATTAAAAATCTGTAGGGAGCACTTTTCGGTACCTTAATCACTTAGTTTATGGTCATAAAAAAAAAATTAAATTAAAAAAAGAATGCCTCATTTAAAACTTGTGCTTAAAAAAATGGTTCCAAAATATAAAGTATTTAAAAAAAAAGTTTGAAGCAGTTCATTTTGTATTAAAGCCGTTCAACATGTACACAGTATAGTTAAAAATTTAATGTATTTTAATGTACATTTTTAAAAAAATTAAATTAAAATTTAAAAAAAAAAAACATTTTTGTATAATAAAAAAAATATTTTGTTTCTTATAAAAAAATATAAAAAAAAAAATGTTTATTTTGTATTCGTTTCACATATTTGTTAAGCTGATCGCAACAATTTTAAAAAATATAAAACAACATTTTTAAATTTAAAAAAAACATATTTTTTTTTAAATTTGATTTTATTTATATATTGTTTTTCATATTGTTCAAACAAATAAATTTGAGTTATATTCAAAATTAAAAAGAAATAAAGCGAAGTTTTTGTCTTTTTTTTTTTAAGGGTAATTCAAATATTAAAAAAAAAATAAATTCATATTTAAACCACATAAAAAAAAAGACGTATTCTTTTTTTAAAAAGCGTGTTTGCAAAAAGGTTTTGAAATTTTTTTTAAGAAAATGTATTGGTGTAAAAAGCTAGCTAGCTTAATATTTTATTTGTAATTGTTAAAACTGAAATTTTCCAATTAAGTTTAACAATTTTAAATTTTTTTATAGTATATAGTAAAAAAAATTTTGAATAAGCCTTATTAACAATATTGATTAACAAAGAAAATTCGTTGAAAAATGTTCATATTATTTAAGCTAAAGCCATAACGCAAAAAATTTAAAAACTGAAACTTCAAAAAATTGTTTGACCTATAAATCTGTTTGGATTCTTAGTTTTTGAACAATTCTTTTTTTTGGACAATTCTTTTTGTTACTTATTCATTTAGAATCTTTGATTATTTTGGCCCATCATTTGCGTAGTGTTTGAAAAATCGAACTTATATACTACAAACAACTAGAACAATATTAAAAATATTATATTTATTTTAAAACATATCACAAAGTTGTAAATTCTTGTACTTCAGACACAGAACTTGAAAAGGCTCAAAAGCAAAATTTTTGTTGTTGTTCAGTTTACTTTGTCATAACAGTTGTGCAGTCTTACACTTTTCCTTATATACATTTTTTCTCACTAACTCAACATACTCTTTTGCCCAAAAGTACAGTGTATAAGAATTTTACATCATGTCCTTACTTTTAATTTTATTTATTTTATTCCTTTTTTTTTTTTGCATAAAATAGTTGTGGGCATGCCATCAAAATGGAGACTTACTAGCGCCTTGTGTGTGGAGGGCGTGGCAGGCAGCAGCGCCATCTTTTGTTTGCTTACCCTTGCCGTGGTCTCCTTTTTCTCTCCCACGGAGTACTGTTTCCATTCATAAAATTATTCAAGCAAATTTTATTTACAAATGTGTGTTCTTTTTTTTTTTTCTCTTATGCGGCTCGCCTTGTCTCTGTGACGTCGCAGCCTCTTCTGCTAGTCTGATATATGGCAGGACTAGGCGCCTGAAACACACTCCTTGCCATTAGTTTTTAGGCTTTTTGGCACAGTGGAATGTATTGAAAAAAGCTAGATTAAAAGCTAGTATCCACAAAAATAATCAGAGGGTGCTTTGTCTGGCGACCTGCCTACATGTGCAGCTGGCTCACGATGTCACGAGTCACGAGTCGACGAAGGAGCAGAATTCCCTAAGGTAGTGAATCACACTACTACGTTTTAAACTATTTCGTTACTAGGTTTTACAAGCACAAACCACTTTTTTTGTCTCCCTCAACTCTAACTTTCTTATGCAGAAATTCAAAAATGCAGAAGTGCCCGATAAACGAAGTTCTGCATTTCTACACAACAAAATGAACACACAGATTGTGTCACAGAATTTTATTTAAAAAAATTTTTTTTATTTTCCAAAAGCCATATTTTCAGCTGTCAGTCCACGTAGCTGCCTCAATTTTGTAAATTTATGCCACAAGCTAAATTTGCGTAGATACATTTTAGGGCAAAGGAAAACTGGGATGCCTTAGAATTTTTGAAAGACCACTTTATAGCACATATACATATAACATAATATAACTTGATAAAACCCAAGTGCAACATAAGCAAGAGTTTGACGAAGTACTTAGTTAAAGTGGTAGTAGTAGTAGTAGGTATTTGCCTGAAGACCTCTGTTGCGTTCTATATAACTATATTATTTTATAATATAATTAAAATTATATATATTTTCTTTGAATTTTTTGATTTTAATAATTTTTATAAATAAAAGCAAAGCAGAAAGCAACCACGACCCACCACTTGTGCATGCTAAACAGTTTTAAGTTTTTGTTTGCTAAAAATCCAATTTGTCCCATTGTACTTAGGCGTTTCGTTTATTTTTTTTCTGTGTCATTTGACAATGTTAGTTTCACGCCATTTTTTTTTTCTTTTTGTTGCTCCATGTGTCGTCTTTTTTTAGTGAGAGAGAAAGAGAGAGTGCGAGTGTGTGCGTTTTTCGTGTGTGAGATTGTGCCAGTGTTGGTTAGTCACTTGCCAAACACTTTCAAGTGTGTTCATCATTTTCAGCTGCTAATGGCGCTCATTTATTTTATTGACAGCCGTTTTCTGTTTTTTTTTTCTCTCTTTTTTTGTTTGTTTTTGCTCTCTCGCTGCTTTGTCTCCATGTCTGCGGCTGTGCAGCTTTTGCATTCCTTTTTCTTGCCCCAACCAAAGTATGTGCAAATTAGTAGTAGTTTTTTTTTTTTTTTTTTTTTTAAAAAAGAAAAACTGGGAAATGAAAAATTGTTTGACGCTTTCAATGATGACAAAACTTATTTAAGCGCATTGTCAACTTGCCGCAGAGATACAGCGAACAAATAAAGAGAAAGAGAGTGAGTGCCAGTGCTCAGATATATTGAAAATTTTCTTTTCAATTATTGTGAATATTGTCAATCTTAAAATTGATACAAAGCATTCAACTAATTAAATTACGTTGAACGCACCTGAAACATCAATATGCACGAGGGTAGGCTGAACAGTAATTGGATTAAGAAAAGAAGAGAAATCATCATTTTTTAAAAAAGTTTCGCTTAATTAGTATATTCCAATTTATTCCTTTCAAATGATATATAAAATAGGCATTTGCTTTAAAGATGTCCATATCATTTGAGGAAGAGGTCTATGCAGCTAGACTTCTTCAAGTAGGTAATACTCCCTCGTCATTCTTCTATTCTATTAGTTCAACAGCTGGAGCATGAAGTAGAAGCACAAACTGATAATGCTCTGAGCCAATACAACTTTCTTCTCCAGCTTTCATATATGTAGTTAAGAATAGCATCAACTATTTTTGTGCGTGATAGAGTGACTGCAAAGGTTACGTCCACTGAGCGCTTATGTAGGTGTTATTCTTAAAGCCGACTTTGCATACGATTTATTTATCAGGGCTGGGATATTTGTTAATACAATTTGTATTCTTTTGCCAAAGGTATTTTGTAAGAAAATTCTAAAAAAAAATGTACACAAATTGTTTGGTAACTTTTCAAACTGCCCTCGCATTTCAAAGAAGCGGAAACTGCGTTGAAAAGTATGCCAAATATTTTTGCATACGTAAAATAAAGTAAAACAAAATGAAGTTAAATGTGTTGCCAAATTGAGAAATGGCCGGCTGACACTGACAGAGAGAGGAAGAGAGAAAAGGAAGAGGTCGAAAATGATAGTCAGTTGAGGTCAGGTGGAGAGTGAGTGGAGCAGAGAAGATATGTTCCAGTAATTGACGGTTTGATGAGAGCCGTGGGCGTGGCTTTAACAGAACAAAAATGTAGCTGCAAAATGTTTGCTTATTGCGCCATAATTAATTTTGTTGTATTTCATTTGCAGGCACAGACACGCACAGACAGGCACAAAAACGCCTTACGAGAGAGAGCGAGAGCGGTGCGAGTATGAGTGCATGGTGACTGTACCGCCCAAAAGTTATTGCTCAGCTGCATACACATAGAGAAAGAAAGAGCGAGCGGCATTCGGCCATTTTCTCGTAATTGATAATATTGAACTCAGCGAGTTGCGAAGTGAAATCCATTAGTGAGTATAAATTAATCCTTGTATAAATCATTAAAAATACATAAAACACAACAGAGCTGCGGTTCGTACAAAGATAGTGACCCGGAGAGAGAGTAAGCGTGCGAGTGAGAGTTGATGCTGAAGTAAGAGAATGCAGTGCAATCTCTGCTTGCTACTGGACTGGGTCAGAATTCAATAAATCGGAAAACGTATTACAAGCCATGTATCTGTCTTCTTCTCTCTCGTCCATTCTCTCGCGCTCACTCTCGCTGTTTGTGCGTAAGTTTTAATTGAAGCTTTCACATTTGGCTTTGTGGCGATAATAATTAATAATTGACGGTGCAAGTAAAATGGTTGACGTGTTTATCTTTCGCTTCCAGCAAGCCAGTAGTACTTCATATAGTATGTACCATGGTGTGGCATCCACAGATCTCACAGAGCGTACAGATTCAACAGCCGGCAGTAGTGTCAGTCCAAAAAAATAAACCAAACCAACAAGTTGACAGCTCTAAAGGCATTCGACATTTCAGTTTATTTGATTTAAATGACACAATTATTTTTGTTCATTGAATTTGTACATTTTATACACTGTAATCGACAAATGAGTAGGATATGTGCAAATTGTGAGGGCTTATGTGGAATAATACATTAAGCCTACTAATACCATATATCCAAATATCGCAAGAAATCTGTTTTTTTTTTTTTTTAACAATTTTAATAATGTTTATTTTATTGAAAAAATTTTAATAATTTGGAAGTTGAATTTTTTCTGTCTGGATGATAAAATGTTGGCATTGTTTTTTCTTCGTGGTGTGCTCTTGGACGAATGTGGATTTTTTGGTGCCAAGTTTTTGCCTGAAACTTAATATAAAATATTGTCTCTCTGCGTATGTTTACGTTCTTGAACATTTAGTGAGAAAGAATCTTCGAAAAACTTGTATGTAACAATAGAGAAGTTACTTCGAACAAGAAATTGTTTTAGAAATGTTTGTCTGCACGCCTAGATCTCGAAAACTATAAGAGCTAGAATAAGTAAACTTTGCTTTTGGACTCATTATGTGATCAGCCAAGTCATGTCTGAATTTTTTTCTTCTGTCACGCTAGATTTTGTATAATTTACAAGTTACAGCTTGTGGGGAATAAGAAACTCTTTCCATGAATTCCATTTCAGAAATCTTTAAAATCGAACCATCAACAAGCGTACTATATTTAGTATTTAAGAGTCGGAAGTTCACGACCAAAGCATACATGAGAATAGCTCAGTTGGTTGAGTGATGGTCTCAAAACTTAACGCCTTGTCGCCTAGGGACCAAGGTTCGATTCTCAAAAGAAACCAATTTTTTTTTTTTTTTTTTTAAATTTTTAATCAAGTTTTTAATTTTCAATTCAATATCAATTTTATTCACTAAATCTAAGACATTATGAATACATGTGGAGTTTAATTTTTAAATACAGAGTTCAGGCTAAATTAGTTACCTTTTCTACTGTGAAATTAAATTATAATGAATATATATAATAGATTTAGAGTAGTTAAAGGCGGGGAAAAAATTACAAAAAAACCCATGATTATGATGGACTTATATCTAGGACTTATTCTATGACTATTTTTATTTTTTATTTATTTATTTATTTTTTTTATTTAAAAAAACTTAAGTATTGACTCCGCACAGTGCACTGCTAGAACTTTAATAACAAAAAATTTGTTTAGATATTCGTTAAGCAGATATAGCTTGTCAAAGAAAAGTCTAAAAATCAAAAATCCAATCTTCAGTTATCGCTAACTTCATATAATAATAATATAATATAAATTTACTATTGACTAAGTTGCTCTATGACATATGTACAAATCATCTATATCGAAGAGATCGACCGCTTCACGGCCATCCTATATAAAGCCATAAAAAATTTTTGAAATAGCTTCTTCAGGACATCTTTAAGAAATTCAAACATACCTATAAATGCGCTTTCCTACTACTAAATTAAATTTTTTATGGCTTTTAATAACAATGCTTTCACATTATATACATCTATATTTCCTAGAGTTCCAAGGTGGAACATAGGGCCATAGGTTTTCACATTAACTTTTATTTAAAACAAAAAAAACGCCGTATGACAGATTGTGCACAAGGGTCAGGCACTTGTGCATTTCTGCAACGATGTAGAGCTTCGTGAACACCCCAAGTATGCAAAAATTAGAACTTCTGTCTAGACACATATATGAGTAGCTATTAATTGCCGAATAAAGGATGCTATATTTTTATTTTTTTTTAAGTGTATCGGCTAGCCAGTAGTGTGCTGTAGGAATCTGTTTTTGATTATCCAACTTATTCACATGAATTAAGTAAATTGGCAAACGAGTTTTAATGGTTAATTATTGAGTTTGCCGAAGGCATTGTGTAAGTTGCTATTGTTTTATAATATCAGTATTAAAAAATCTGTTGATTAAAGTGTATTTAAGTTTAAATTTATTAAAAATAGCAATGATTAATTAATAAATGCGAATACTGCAAATACGGCAAATACGGCAAATACTGTAAATACTTGCAACAAAAATGTTGGGATTTTTCCATAAAAATGAAAAATGTTGCATATGCATAGGCGCGGTTAAAATAAATGTCAAACACACACACACACACACACACACAGGACTACACTGGGCCTAATGGACAATGCAGGATGTAAAAACAAGCACTTACAACAAATTATGCGGCTTACCGTTGTTGATTATGAAACATGGCCGCTGGTGTCAGCTTGGCCGCAAAAATGTTTCTGCAACGAAAAGTGGCAGGTGGTAGGATTTAAGGATACTGGAAAGATATGGTACTGCCATCACTTGCCACTCACCATGTCTACACAATGGGGCAATCAAAAAACATTTCATTACTTTGCAAGCCAACCTCGCATCCGACCCAAACCGACCCAACCCGACCCGACCCTACGAACGCTTTGTTCTGATGATATAGTAAAAGTTTTGCCAACCAAAATTTTACGTACTGACCACAAACAACAATATGAATGTGCCTGGTCGGTCTGTCGGTCATGTTGTGCTCGACAAACTGGCGGCAACAACTAGGCAGTGCGCTATCTCTCTAAACCATTAGGGAGGAGCGATGGACGTGGGTTCCACTCGTTTCCACTACGTACGAGTAATTGCAGGAAACCAAACAAAATGCCCAACACTTTATAAACCGAATAAACCGCAGACAAATTGAATGCCTCGACTCAAAACTATAATTTGTGTGCATGATGAATGAGACAAGTCAGTCTCCGGCTACTGCTACTCCTCCTGCTTGTCTACATAACCCCATGTTTAGCTGAGGCAGCCCATGATATCATAATTTACGACTTTTTGACAAATTATCGGCACCGCTTGTCCAAATAAAGCGCATAAATAAATTTTGAAATGGCAATAAGCGTAAATTTAAATAAATTAATCATATTCTGAGTTGTCATAAAATGTATCTTAGGGGGTATGCCTATATACATATAGCTGGTACCAACTCCCCAAACTCCCCAAACTCCACAGCTCTCAGCCCACCATTGTGGCAGCGGCTTTTGTGGCCATAAGCGGTTTACTCTTGTTAGGCATTTGTATTATGATTGCCAACACTGGCAACAAATATGTTGTAACAGTTTGCCATGAATACGTTTATTTTGGAGTGAGGCATGTCATCTGGCGGGAGGGAGCGTTTCTTGAGAGCCAGCAACAGGCGCGATTAAATGAAAAGCTCAGCAATATAAGCGCCTTCTTCACAAAACGCTGTGAAAATTTTATTAAATCAAATATTTACATACCAAGCTGGTTTGCCAGTTTCAGTTTTCAGTTTTCAGTTTCCAGTTCCCAGTTTTCATTTCCATTTACTTCAGACTTTGTCGAGGGCAGTAGGCCAAGCTGAGACGTCGTCGTCGTTTACCTACTTCACTTACCCCCCTCGTTCACATAGCAACAACAGCTGTTGCGCAGCCAATGCCCTTAGGCTTACATTTTCCAGAATTTTCCAACAGGTGTAGGTGGTTCAATGGCAGTGAGCGCTGGGGTGTTGAACGCCCAGCACATTCCATACAAAATGGTCATTGAAATTGTACTATGGGTAAAATGTGTAAAAAAAAAAAATTATAGACGTATCTTAAAATAAAAAAAAAAATGTTTATAGCTGAAGAATTGTTTTTTTTTTTTGTTGAAAAAATGTTTAATGGAAATACGAGTAACGTTACGCCATATGCTAAGGAATATGAACAAAAAAAAAAGTATTGTTTGTTTGAAAAACTTAACAAATTAATCGATAAGACCAATTTTTGTGTAAATAAGTAATGGCAATTTGAGTAACGTCACGCCAGCTACTAAGGCTAATGAAAAAAAAAAGTATTGTTTGATTTACAAATTTACAAAATCAAGTGACAAAATATTCGATTAGACGGATTTAAAAAAAAAAAAAAAATTTATGGCAATTTGAAGGCTACTGCAAAAAAATAGAAAAAAAAAAACGATTAATGTATTTTGAATTTTTATAGTTAAAATGAACGACAATTCCCAATTCGCAGAATTAGCGATTTGTAATCCAATCAATTTAGATTATTTGTAACGTAACGCCAGTTACTTGTATCTTTTAAGCGTTACGTTATATTTATTATAACTTGTAATAAATATAATGCTACTTAATTGCTACGAAACCCCAAGGATAACTGCCTATGCGGATGACATAGCCATAATTATCGTGGGCAAATGTCCTATGACGCTCAGCTCGATCATGGACATTACGCTAAAGGAAATACTGACGTGGGCCAAGGAAGCCGGACTCAGTATCAACGCGGACAAGACGGACCTAATTCTCTTCACCAAGAGATACAAGGTACCGCGATGGACTCCGCCCTCGATAAATGGCACTCTGCTCAAGCCCAGAATGAGCGTGAAATACCTAGGAATAGTACTGGACAGCAAGCTGAGCTGGAAACCCAATGTTGAAGAAAGGGTGAAGAAAGCCACCAATGCACTATACACATCGCAGAAGATGCTAAGTAGCACGTGGGGTCTATCACCAAGACTGATGCATTGGATCTTCATCTCAGTCGTGCGGCCAGTGCTACTCTACGGAGTTCTGGTATGGTGGAAAGCCACGGAAAAAACCACATACCTACGAATTATGGAAAAGACACAACGACGTGCACTGATGTGCATAACGGGGGCTTTAAGGTCCACTCCAACCAAGGCCTTAGAAGCAATACTAGGAGTACACCCACTAGACATCCAGGCCAAACTACTGGCGCAGAAGACAGCGCAACGTCTTTGCGCAGCAGGGAATATGGCCCTTGCGAATTACGGGCACAGCAAAGTTGTAGGGGTGACATCCAATAGCACAGACTATAGGACCCCAGTAACCAACTTCTCCAGAACACGCACTCTTATGGGACCAGAAGATTGGAAAATCGGCATGGACCAACAAGCGATAAAAATATTCACGGACGGATCCAAAATGGAGTCCGGCGTTGGGGCCGCGATATACTGCCTAGACCCACCCACGGAGAGGTCGTATAAGCTGCCGGACCACTGCAGCATCTTCCAGGCGGAAGTATTCGCCATAAAGAAGGCTGCAGAACTAGCGCTCACCTTAGAGCAGAACCGAATAAATATATTCGTAGACAGTCAAGCGGCAATCAGATCCATGCAAGCATACAGCATCAACTCCAAATGTGTTCTGGCAAGCAGGGACGCATTAGATGCACTAAACACCCAGAAGGAGGTGTGCATCTTCTGGGTTCCCAGCCACCAGGGCATTGATGGAAATGAAACAGCTGACAGGCTTGCAAAGGAAGGGGCCGAATCGACTCAACCGTCACTTGAGGATCTGGAGATTCCTCTAAGGACGATTAATCACAGGTCAGAAGAAGACGCTGCAGTCAGATCTGACAGAAGGTGGTACACCACAACGAACTGCAAGACGGCTCGCACAATGTGCAAGAAAACTAACAGCAAACTAGCCCAGTACGTTCTGCAACTTCCAAGAAGAGATTGTAGGCTTATAATGGGCATACTCACAGGTCACTGCCTGACAGCAACTCACGCTATGAAGCTGGGCATCACTAACAACGACGAGTGCAGGAAATGTAGGGAGACAGGCGTCAAAGAGACCCTGGAGCACCTCATCTGCCGATGCCCCGCCCTCTGTAAATCGAGATTAACATATCTAGGAAAACCGTGGCTCATCTCACTAGAAGAGGCAGCCGACAGGGCACCTCAAAAGCTTCTGGCGTTTGCCAAGCATACGCGAATACTTATCGACTAACGTGTAGTGTACACCAGACCTTTCCGGTACCACTAAGGACTATTTAGTCTATGTGTGACCCCCATGGGGTCTACCGGTACAACCTAACCTAACCTAATTGCTACGAAAGCTTAAAAAAAAAACTTTTTAAAAATGTAGCATCTCGCATTTTTTTGTCGTGGCAACGTAACGTAACGCCAAAATAGAAATGCACTTTAAATCAATAATTTTAATAAAAAATATTTGTATTGGTTTTTTTTTCACGTCGGCTGTAGCTGGCAACATTGCATTGATATCTGATATTCCCGTTTTCAATTAAAAGAATTTTGGTCGTAAATTTTCACAGTTATACATTTTTTTTACTAAGAATCTTGTAAAATTTAATACACTCAATATTCCTGTTGCAAAATATTGATTCTTTATATTGAAAATTGTTTATAAGTAGATCATATGATAAGTATACTTAATCGTAATATGGAAAAATTCGTTGTGGCGTAGTTCATTATTGGAAAGTTTGAGCCTACATAAATTTTTAGTTAGGAAGAAATGAAACTTTAACATTATTTCAAAACAAATCTTTGATCTTCAATATAGCAATACAGACAGAACTTGGCTGAGAGTATAACAATTAAAACATCATCTCGACTAATTTAAATTTCTTAATTATAAAATTATTATTTTCGGTTTAGTGCGAGGGCTGCTATATATATTTCTAGCCTAGTGAAAGAGCAATAATGTATCATTGATAATGGTTTTATTGTTTTTCAAAATAATCTTCTAAAAGCAGAATACACTTTTTCTAACCTAATTTCGTAGCGCTTTAGTCACTCCGAGAATCTCTAAGACGAGCTTTCTGAATGCTTGAAGAGCCTCTTCTGTTGAATTCTTTAAATTGAGTCCCCAAAAATGATAAAGGACAACACAGCCAGACAAAAAAAAAAGTGAAAAAATCGATTTTCAGGTTCGGAGGTCAGACCACGTTTTTGTAGAGGTTGACTACGAATCCAAGGTCCAATAAACTCCAGCACGTCAGTGCTATGACATAACCTCAAAAAACGCCACCAAAATGTTTTTCCAAGTCCCAGTGTCCGAAGATGTTTCTGTTAGTTCTTTGTTGGGCTGACTCCGAATCGAAGATCCAAAACATTCAGCACGTCAGGGTTTCTTACCAATATTAATATCAGCAAGTTTGTTAAAGAATTTCTTTAAAATTTTCGTACCAATAGCTGTCCCAGTTTCAGCTAGAATGACCCATATCACAAGTATTGCTGCTCCTGCTACAGAAATTCTTAGATTTCTCACTATGCTTGTTGGTTTTCTCCATTGTATTTAGCACAAAAGCCAGCCCGTCAAAGTCTTCAGCTTTATTTGTGTTAGGGTTGGGTAAGAAAATAATTCGAGGGTGAACTTGGGTTTCGGATAGCTGCTCCAGTACACTGCGCTATGCCAATCTTTGCCTGTACAATTAAATTTGTAGCAGTCACACTTAATGGCAATTTAGCCGTAGGCCTTGTAAAATCCTTAAGCAGCCAGCATATGCTTTGCTCCAAGGGACAACAAATGATAATGGCGCAGTTAGAGCCAAGGTATAGCCAACAAATTGATGTGTGCTTATCAATTTCCTCTCCATTTGACATTAAAGGTAAATTGTCAGTGTGTCCTTTTTATGTTAGTATACATGACTACTAATTATTTTCCATTTGCTTGTGTGTCACTTTTGGGCGCCCTTCATTTTACTCTTTCTGTCTTCTTATATTTTTATATCTCTTGCTTGGCTACACTTTAATTGCCTTTTTCAGAGTTTAAATTGTCATTCTAAAATTAAATATTGCGCATACGCACTGTTTGCTGTGGCAACAGCAATGACATGGCTTTTTTTTCAGAGTTTTTGCTATTTTTTTTGAGCATTTAATTGCCTTGGTTTATGACTGAAACATATTGTATACATGTGCATGTGTGTGTGTGTGTGTGTGTGTGTGTTTCTGAGTGAGTGCATTTTTGTATAGCTACAGTTGCCTGAATAAGTCTGTTGACAGTGCCAACAATTTTGAGATTTTTGAATTTTTTGTAGGAGACTTGTAAATATATACATTAGGGCTTAACATAATAACTTAACATAATTTTTAGAAATTTTTTTTCGATGCAATGTCAATGTCTAAGTCGATTTTTTAATATTTCGAAAAAAAAACCTATTTTGAAAAAGTAGTATTAGGTAAAGTTGCTTAGAATGACCCAAAGATTCAAAATCGCTGTGAGCCTTTATACCGAAAAAAATTGACCCACCCTAATATACATATATGGTAGATTTATTATTGCTATATAATTATATTTGGTAAATAATATTATTTAAAATATATGTAAGTAGTAATCGATAACTTATTCGAGAAACGTTCGCTATATTACTGTGTGGCCGGATATATTCGAACGCACAAATGCCAAATCAATTGCAGACATGCAGATATGGTGACGTAGTAGTTACCCGCTCTCTCGGCTATCTTTGGGTTTTGGAACGTCTATCTACAGAAAACATGAAACAAAGTGTTTTTTTTTATTTTTTTCTCAAAAAAGAACCAGATTTACTATGAGAGTGACGTTTTGGATTTATAGCACGAGTTTGCCAAATAATTGCGGCTAAAGTGAAATTTTTAATTATTTTTGCACTGTGCGTAGATTTATGCAGGCAAGTGTATATATGTTACATATATATACATGGAATACTTTTGAATGAGTCTGGCAGCTGCCTAAAAGTATGCAATCGCAATCTATGGCCACAACATGGCAGCTGCCAGCAAAATTGCAACTAATCGTGGCGATAACAACAACAATAGCAACAAAAACATGTGGCAAGTGCAACAAAAACAAAAATAAAAGCAAAAAATAAACAAAAACGAAAACCAATAAAAATCTGGCACGCTCAAAATAAAAGTTCCAAATTAAATTTACTTGCCACACACACACACACACGCACACTTACAATGACCAATGCTGCCACATAGTTACAAAAAAGAGAAAATAAAAGCAGAAAAAGCAAAACAGTTTTCATTTTGTAAATATACATTTTTGGCAATGTAAACCGAAATTGAAAGCAAACCCTAGAAATGGCCCAGACTTTTGACTGCGGCCTGTCCATGCAGATGTCCAAAAAATCAAGCTAGTCAAAAGGAGCATAGAGAGAGAGAGAGAGAGAGAGAGAGAGATCTCTACTTACCAGTAGAACAACTCAAGTAGTTCAGTACTAGGTGTGGCTTGTTAAAAAAAAAAAACAACAAAAAAAAAGTAATTGCTGCCTTTTTGGCTGCCAAAGCGCAAAGAGAATGTCTGCAGTAAAAAGAAAGGCGAAAGGGGAGAGTGCGAAGAAAAAGCAGCATAAAGAAATCAACGAAGACGAAGAACGTAAAAGCAGCACAAACTGTGCCATATATTATGTCAGAAATTTTAGATAAGCAGTCAGACACACAGACAGAGCGACAGAGAGACAGACACAGTTCAGCTCAGCTGTCTCTTGCCCCTTTGCGGAGCAGCGGCTTTCTCTCAAGTTGCAGGCATTCGTCCAGATAAAGAAAGAAATAGCTACAACAAAAAGGCATAAAGCGAAGCACTGAGCGTCTAAAAGAGATAGACAGCCAGCTGGAATAAGCAAATCTAAAGCTGCTGCAAAATTGGTTTCATATAAAACGCGATTACACGTTGATGAGCCAGATTTCGTAAGCTCTCTGGCAGCTACAAGATGTTGCGAAAAAAAAAAGGAGAAAAATGGAGCTGCCCGACAGTGGGATACTCTGTAGCATAACTCAAAAAAAAAGAACGAAATAATGTGCCCATCTTAGTACTTACGCTACTCTTTGATTTATAAAACTAAACTGCTTGCAAGCAGTCTAACAAGCAGTTTTCGATTGCATATTTTTTTAGCGGTCAAAATTATAATTTACAGTATGTAAACGCACCAAAAAAAGTGTGCCCACTGACAGATTGTAAAAAAAATACATTATAAAAATATATATATATATATTATAAAAATATATATATATATATATATATATTTTTGTTATTATTTTACACGTTTTATTGAATTGCAAAAAAAACTGTTAAATATACTTGTTTGGCTTTTTTTTACCATTAGTTACTCTTTTAAATAAATCTAAAATTTTCATATTTTTTAAGTATGTTTTTCTAGTCACAATTCTTTTTAAACTTATTTTGGACCCTTACTTACTGTTTCTAAACTGCTAAATATATTGTTACTATAAAAGACATATTAAAAATTTTTTTTTTTAATTTTTTTAAGCATCACTTATTTATAAAATAAAAATTTAAAATCCTTTCTTTTTTTTTTATGACATTAAAAATACATTTTTTTTAAAGTAAATTTCTTAAATCTTTTAATCTAAATTTAAAACCAATTTTTTTTTTTTATAGTATGAACGATTTTTTAAGATTTTTTTAAATAATGACTAAAAAATTAAAATATACATAATGGCATGTTTTTGTATGTATATATAATTAAAGAATAATATTTAAAACTTATTAAATTAAAGAGTTTTAGTTTTATCTGAGAACAAAGCTTGTAAGATAGCCAGAAATTTGGCCACAAGGCTGAAAATTTGAGCAGCTTCTTCTTATCCTTTTTTATTATTTTTTTTAATTATTTATTATAGTTTTTTTCCCCGCCTCTTATGAATCAAATGCCATTATATATATTCAATAAAATTTAAAAACTCAGTACAAAAGTTAATTAATTTAGACTGAACTCTTTATTTTAAGACCTTTAAACTACACATGTATTTCGTAATGCCTAAGATTTAGTGAATAAAATTGAATTGAATTGAATAATCCATTTTTAATGGAAGTTTGATACGTCATATAACGTAACGCCAGATACTAGGGCTTAAAAAAAAAAACACGAGTAAGGAGCAGACTTGCCCAATTCTTAGAAACTTGCGATTCTGTAATCCAAGTCAATGCGCATTTCTATTTTTTGTAACGTAACGCCATGCATTTTTTTACTAAAGAGAGTGCTACTTAATTGCTACATAAATATATAAAATATACTTTTTAAAAATTTGGCTTCTTTCGTATATTTGTTTCCTTTTTACGACGTAATAATTTTTTTTCTTGTATTAATTATTTCTACAATTTTTGTTTTAATTTTAAATTTGTTTCGTAAATATGTCAGACGCATTATTTTTAACTATTTATATAATTTTTAAATTTACGCTCAATTACTTAATATATTTAATATTTTATTTAAGAGACTTATGAAAAATAAATTTTTTATTGATCTTATCTTTTTTTTTTAAATAAAGGATATCCCAAATGGGATTTTTTTTTTTATATGTAGTTTTTTAATTCCGTGCGAAATATTTCGAACTGCGTATAGGCCTTAAACTAGAAAATCTATTACTTTTTAAATTATGTTTCTTAAAAACAATTATTTTTAGCTAGCTACCCTACATAGTGTCAATATGAAGCTAATCATTTTAGTGCAACAATGATAAACAAAAAATAAAAAAAAATATTTTATTTTTTATAAAATATTAAAAAAAAAAAAAAATTTTTTTAATTTTTAATTATGCCAAACATTTTGATTTTGTATTTTTGATAAAATTTTGTTTTCTGTATTTGTTTTTGAAATCTTAAAAATTCTAAATTGTATACCATCGGAATTTGAAAAATGTTGACTTAGAGCATTTTTTTACACAATTTTATATCTTATTAAAAATAGGTAAAAAAATTTCAACTGAAGTATTACTTGAGCTTTGAGTGAAACTTAATTTCAACAACAAATTGATTGGATTTAATTGAAGTTAAGGTTCTTGTTATATTTAGCTTCATTTAAAGGTTTGCCAAACTGCAAGTTGAAGTTAAAATTGAAGTTTGCTGCTCAAGTGGCATAGTTGAAGAGTACCACCAGTTGAGCAAACAAATTGGTGAGTCTCTCTGTCTCTCTAGTATCTCGCCAAGTCACTTTGTGTGTGTAGCACATGCTGTTGCCCTTGCTCTGTCTTAGTTGGCAGCAGTTGCAACAAGCACTTAAATTTAACGTCAAGAGCCATTCATTTAGATTTTGAAATGTGCAATGTACAAAGAATACTTTCTAATTAGAAAAGCAAAACTCTAACACACTCTTCACAGTGGCAAATAAATATTTAACAAATTTATAAATGCACACAAGTCAAAATTCTATAAACAACTAGAAAATGAAACTAAGTATTCAAAAAGACTCGAATGTTGCAAATTAATATTTTGGAACTGAAGAGAATGAAAGCTGACGTTCTCAGAGGCGAACAAAGTGAATAAAGTGACCAAATTGGCAAACAAATACAATGGAAATATTAATGAGCGTAATCTGGTTTGTTTATGCATGTATACTAGCTAAAAAATAAATGAAAAATTCTCTGGAGTTTTATTTCAATTTGTATATAGGCGAAGAAAGCTCATCAAAGTTAGCTTTAATATGCTCAGCAGGACAGAAGAAACTGATATGAACATATCCTTAGAACTAGGTGTTTTTACGAACGCTTGGAAAAAGTATATTATAGTTAAGGTGTTAAGTGCTTTTTACCCAATCTTCTGGCAGCATTCGGACACCACGTCAAAAGAATTCTTCTTCTCTTGGGAACTATGTATGAATCGACCTAATTTCTGGTATCTTCAAACAATGTAAAGCGCTGCTTAGACACATCACCACCACTGGAACTAGAGATAAACGGAACTAGTGATAATCGGAGCCCGGGAAAATCGGAGCTAGTGATAATCGGAAGCGTTGTCAAAACATGCGGACGAGTAATATCATGTAGGAGAATAATTTTGTAGTGCTGGGCATGTTTTTCCTAACAAGTGGTGACCGAAACTAGTGATAAACGGAACTAGTGATAATCGGAGCCCGGGAAAATCGGAGCTAGTGATAATCGGAAGCGTTGTCAAAACATGCGGACGAGTAATATCATGTAGGAGAATAATTTTGTAGTGCTGGGCATGTTTTTCCTAACAAGTGGTGACTGAAACTAGTGATAACACTAGTTTTCAAATTTAAGTGTCATTTTTCTTAAAAACGTGTTTTTAGGGTAATTTGGGGTCGAGAAACACGAAAATGGCAACCTTTTTTTTTTTCTTAAGTACAGTTTTCGAGATATTTTCGAAAAACATGTTTTTGGGTACTTATTTCAGTTATTTCTCAATATCTCGTGAACAAACTTTTGTATCGACATACAAGATGTTTAGATCCAAAGGTATTTATGTGCTCTTTACAGTGATTAAAAGTTATAGAAGTTACAAGCAACCAAAGTCGAATAAAAGGGTAATTTTTGGGCATTTTTCAAAATTACTAATTTTTTATTTGCTTTTTATCAACTAAAATTATGTTAAGCTTTAAGCTGAAAGAGAATTATTTCACGAACATTTCGAGTCTAAGATCTTCCAAATCGGATAGGAACTCTAGAGGTTATGGAACAATGAACGAAAAATCACGACTACAGCTGCATACAAATTCGTGAAGACGTAACTGAACGCAAATGCAAAACTTTGAATGAAACATTTTTTTTTTTATACAAAAGTGTGATTGACTAAAGATTGGAACTCCGTACATGGTTCCATAGCAAGATCTTAGACTCGAGTGGGCATGTTTTTCCTAGCTAGTGATAATCGGAACTAGTGAAAATCGGAACTAGTGATAATTGGAACTAGTGATAATCGAAATCGTCGCCGCAACATGCGAACGGGCATTGGATGTCATCGTGTAGGAGTATAATTTTGTGACGTCTGGAGCAGTAATGGGAATATTTTTCCTTGAGTACCTTGAGATCCACTAATAGTTTCGGTCTCGGTTTGAGCAACACCTAATAATATATGCTGCTAAGCGGATCTCAAAAAAAATAGCATGAGTTCTTTTTAGGAATATACGGTTTGGCTGGCGATATTAAACATGATTTTCCCTCTTTGAATGCACTTTTCATAACCAGTAACCGTTCATGCACAATCGTCTTGGCTTCAGAACATAAACAACCAAATTTATTTATTTTTGAATATTTCCCATGATGAAATTGCTGCTTGAGTTACTTCTAATCTAAGACCAAGTTGTTTCTGCGCTTGAGACGAATCTTTTTCCAAAAATGTTCTCAATTCCGTGCCTTGGCATACCTTCGGCCTCCCATTACAATTTCTCTCACTTAAAGCAGACCCAATTCCCGAATTCTTCCAATTAAAAAGAGCATCAAAAATTACCCTATATTATGCTGCTGTGGTGTCACTAACGTTGTTACTAGTTGACCAAACTGGACGATATTATGTTGCAAATTTGACAATTCCCTTATAACCTTCTTCTAGTCTGACCATAATGATGATGATGATGATGCCAACAATGATTATGATAATGAAACATGAAAGCATTCATTATTCATTTCTAAAAACTTTGTAAAATGAACAAGTTGATGAAAACGAGCTATGAAAGGGAATGGCAAAAAAAAAAAAAAAAGTTGCGCCAAAAGAAACGAGAGAAAGAGGACAAAATTTTCTTTTGCTTCTCAAAACAATTAAAAACCGTAAATGTCCCCACATGACAAAGTGTGAACTTAATTTCATTTTTGTAATTTACAAAACATGCAACAAAAAGAAGAAACCAAAAAACAACGAAAAGTACAGCAAAAGCAACAAGGACAAAAAAACACACTGACAAGGACTCTAACAAAGTTGTGTGTAAAGAAAGCAGCAACAGGAGCAGCAAAGCCAAAGCATCTGAACAAAAGAAAGAGCAGAAGAACAAAAAAAAAAAAAAAAGATGCACAACTAAATATATAAATGAAAATGCTTTTGTAATGCCGCAAAAAACAAAGCAGTCAGATACCGAGAGAGGGACTTGAAAAACTTGGAATTGGAGGAAACTCCTTCCTGGTTGGGTAACCAGTTGCAAGCCAAGCCACAATAACGAGCAAAACGAAGCATAAATGAAAGTAATTTTCTAAATACTTATGTACAATGAGAGACATGAGAATGCATTGTGTGTGTGTGTGTGCTTGTGTATGTGTGTGTGTGTGCCAGTCAGCCATAATTCAAAGCTTAATTTCCACAAACAAGCAAGCAGTAAGCATTTGGCCAAAAGCAAACGAACGAAATGCACCATGGCCAAAATAATGTGAAAAAAACTTGTAAGAAATGAAAAACTTTGGCCAGCTGAAGATCTAATACTCTTTTTGGAAGAGAGCAAAGTAGTTCTTATCTATATATATTACACAAGGCCGTTTTTTTTGTGACATCAAAGGCTCCTCGACGGATCGCGCGATTTCAACAAATAAGGTATCAATCGAAAGCTATTTACACCTAGATGTGCAATAAGGTGTTATTTTTTCGATTAAATCTATATTTTGGTGGATATCGCTAAAATAAAATTTCAATCATTGCTATAAAAAGTGCGAAAAGGAAGGCCGATTGAAATTACTATTCGTGTGTGTGAAAAGGTGCGTATATTTCTATTTGCAGTGAGCGTAATAAAGGCAAGCGTCTATGTTTAAGAAGCAAAGTTTGCTCTCTTTGGTTTCTCTTTGATCTTATTTTGCAATTGTGCATTGAAGACAATAGGTGTAAACGGCACGGCTAATCTGTGTCTTTTTTTTTGTTAAACTTTCTCTTACAGGGTTGCCACATATGCGCGCTGCATTTTAGTTTCTGAAGCAAAATCAAAGTTCTTATTAGAAACTGACATCTGGCTACCCTACGACTGCAGATGTAAATTACGCGATTGAAACGTTCGGCCAAGCGCTGCAGTCTTATTATATATATTATGCAATGAATTATCTGGCGATTTTCGCCGCCGGGTTTACTAGTATTATATATTTTATGTGTATAAGGTTCGATTTTTTTTTATATATACTTTATAGGTTAGGTGTGAGGCAAGATCAGGTGGAGCCTGTGTGCTCCATTATGATGGATAGATGAACAGAAAAAAAGAATGTAGAAGAAATGGTTGAAGGGAAAGTAAGAGAGGCAGAAAGCTTGTGGATACTTCTTTTAGAAATTATTTACTCTGCTTGGAGATTCGATAAAAAGAACTAGTTCCGCTATGGGGCTGGATTTTTTTTGGTATACACTTTATAGGTTAGGTATGAGACAAGAACAGGTGGAGCCTGTGTGCTCCATTGTAGATCCACAAAAAAAAAGTAGAAGAAATGATTGAAGGAAAAGGAAGAGAAGCTAGAAATTCGTGGACACTCCTTTTACAAATTAAATACTCTACTTGGAGATTCGATAAAAAGAACTAGTTCCGCTATGAAGCTGGATTTTTGTGATATACACTTTAAAGGTTAGGTATAAGACAAGATAGGTGGAGACTGTGTGCTCCACTGTGCTGGGTAGATCCACAGAAAAAAAGAAAGTAGACGAAATGGTAGAAGGAAAAATAAGATAGGTTGGAAGCTTGTGGACACTCCTTTTACAAATTAATTACTCTACTTGGAGATTCGATAAAAAGAACTAGTTCCGCTATGGGTAAATTTGCCAGCTAGCTCAGATCTTGGAAGACGGATTGCATTTTCTAAGCAGTGCTGGGCAATCACATAGCAGGTGTTGGATACTTTGTATTATCTTCTTATTACCTGAGCTACAATAGATGTCGTAAAGGGAAATGTGTAACCTCTCGGCCATAAGTCCAATGGTTCAGTGCAACCCTGCTGCAAATTCCTCTCACCATCCTAGTCTGAAAGAGTTACATTTTTTTTAAATCAAACAATTTTTTCAGTTCAAATTATAATATCTGGGAATTGGCGTTGGATATAAAATTTGGTCCTGCTCTTAACAGATCATGCTTAAAAGTCATTTTTATTTAAAGCAATAATTTGCTACTAAAAAAGGAGGTACGAATAATTGGCTCGGCAAACCCATTGCATATTTTTGTTACAAGGAATAATTATCAGTAAAAAATTAGAGTCAAAAAATGTGTTACGGAAATGATTTGAAACATCTTGGCGTTCTTTGAGGCAGATTTACCTTAATACATAATATTTATTCTACAAAGCTTATAACAAAACTGAAATATCCAACGAGGTTAGCTCAAACAGTACCAAATCAAAACAATGAAACTAAATACACTTCTATGAAACCAAAAACGCAAAAAGCAGTCGAAACATGGCATTGCATTCGAATTGAGAACGTACGAAGTATGAAGTTTTATATGCACTGGAATGCATTCGGAAAATGCTGTGGCATGGCGCAAGCATGCTTGCAACATGCAACATTGTATGAAAGAATGAATGTGCCCACATTATATTGGTTTAATATGCGGGCAGCCACACCCCTTCCAATGCAAACTCGTAAAGAGAACTTGGCAGGTGAAATGGAAAAGGCTAAAGTTCAAATGTGTACACGTCGAATATTATGGTAGTAGGAATCAAGGCAACAACAAGTATTACTTACTTAGCCATAAATTACGCTTAAGTAGTCAAAGTCTACTAGATCTCATACTCGCTCGATATTTTTAAATACACTTGAAAATTTTGGACTTTCAGTAGCATTTTGAAGTTGCTTGATTTAAGTGACTTTTAGAAAACCACCAAGTTATCGATTAATCGATTTATCGGCTTACATGCGCGATGAGCATTTTCTTCACTAATGTAAGTAATGTAAATAACTAAGTAATGCTGACCTTTTGGGTTCAAACAAGTTTTCTTTTTGATTACAATAATAATAATTATTATTATAAATATAATTTTATTATAATAATCATTATTATTACCTAAAAAAGATATGTTCTCAGCTATTTGCGTCACCAAAACGTTTCACTTGTTTTTCAATTCATTGTCAAAGCAGTTTTAACTTAAAAAGCTCAAAGCACTTGTAGTAGGAAATACAGATGATCTGTTAACATCAGCGTTTACTGATGTTAACTCGCTCTCATTATGTTAAGTAATGCTAAGCTAGGCTAAATGTGTATATACTTGAAGTGGGAGAGACATTCGAGGTTAAGTGTTGATTCAGTTAAGACATGTACGGCATTAAGGAATAAATAAATTGTTACGTTAACGACGCAGTTGTTGTTTTGGTTTTAAGATCGGTCACCTACCACAATTTCAGAAGTGGTCCTAACCCAAGAACAAAATTAAAATGAACAATCTATTAAATTTTGCCAATTTTACGGAAGAGCAAGTGGAAAGGTGGCTAAATGCAATAAAACTATCGTCTGAATGCTCAAAAGAGGAACAAGTGATTCGTTTAAGCAATTATGTTAAGCAAACACCAAGTGATTTGCTGGTTGTAAACAAAAATTCAAACGAAAATATGTGCGAAAATGACAAAATGCACGCAGAAGTCTCAGAAATTCAAAACGACGTAGTTTTGTATGAGCATCATGCAGAAAAAATTGAAGTCCCCGTTATAAAGACGCCGTTGTGTGGTGAAATTCAATTGAACAAAGAGACGCTGCAACAAATGAACGTGCAAGCAGCTAACGTCGTTGGAGTGAAGCAACAACAAGAGTTTAAGAACATCACCATGCAGGAGTCAGCGTCTGTCTCGCTTACTCTCGCTAAAGAAGCTTTGATGGACTTTGATGGTAAAACGTGTGCGCGCGGCTGGGTTATGCAGCTAAAAAACATCGCAAGTGTGTACAACATCAACGACAGCTTGTTGCGTATGTTGTTTATAAGTAAATTAAAAGGCGATGCGCAACGTTGGCTGCATATAAACTCAACTCGCATTATGGAACCAATTAATCAATTGTTAGACCAACTAATTATGGCGTTTGGTGTAAAATTATCCAAAATGGAAATAAGACGGAAATTTGCAGGCCGCAAATGGAAAGCTTTTGAAAAATTTTCCGCTTACTTTGATGACAAAATAAAGCTTTCTGGCGATCTTGATATCGACGTGGATGAATTAATCGACGAAATCATAGAAGGCATACCGCAAGAGAGTTTGCAGACACAAGCGCGTATGCAGTGCTTTACTGACCCAAGGCAGATGCTTCGTGCATTTGCAAATGTACGTGTTTCGTCGGAGTCCACTCCAAGCAGCTGCAAAAAGATGCAGAAAAAGTATGATGACAATTTACGCTGCCGCAACTGCAATTCAAGAGGTCACTTTGTTAAAGAGTGCAGGAAGCCAAAGAGGGACCCCGGATCCTGCTATGCGTGCGGCAAGTTTGGGCATCTTATTGCTCAATGTTCCGGGAAAAAGGGTGCAAACGAAGAAAAATATGTAAGATATTTTAAGATTTATTTTGAAAAAAATACTAAAACACCATTAATAGCAGCGTGCCTAATAGACTCGGGAAGCCCAATTTCATTTGTCAAAATTTCATGTGTTTCAAATCAAATCAATTTAAATCCAGTTTCAAAACCTTACTTTGGACTTAATAAAAGTCGCCTTAATACATTTGGAAAATGTTTATGTTTTGTATTTAAAGAATCCTTAAAAGTACATTTTAATTTAATTGCTGTTTCCAATGAGTCTATGGGCTACGATGTAGTGCTGGGCAGAGATTTTTTAAAAGCATGTGGTTTGCAGTTTGACCCAGACATTTTGAGACTGATTACGGTAGATCCAATTAATGTAAACAATGAACCATGTGTTGGTTCAGAAATGTTATGTAACGAAGATTTTAGTTATTTAGTCAAGACAGAAACCAATGATCGTTCACGTGCTAGTGAAGCCATGTTAAATAGTACAGCAGATCCATGTGTTCGTGAAAGCTTGCTGGATTCTGCACAATCATGTGTTAATGCAAAACTATTAGGCAAAGAAAATGTCAACTTGGTCACACAACAGTCAAGTGTTATACAGAAAATGTTAGAAAACGATGGCATGTCAGACCAACAACTGTTAGGATTGAAAGCTGTTACTTCAACCATTAGTGAAAAAGAAAAACTGTTAGATTCAAAAATATTAGCAACTGATACTGCTAAACATCAGCTGTTAGACAATGCAATTACCGAAATACTTAACATAGATTATGCTGATAAAGAAATTGAACTTAATATTGGTAAAAATATTAGCCATAGTATACAGTGTCAATTGAAAAAATTATTCGAAAATGCGTATTTAAAGGCAGAAAGACCAAGCTCTCCAGTAACAAAGTGCGAAATAAAATTGAATCTGGAAAGCCCAAAACCGTTTAGTTGCAGACCAAGACGTCTTTCTTATGCGGAAAAAGAAAAATTACAAGTTTTATTAGATGAATACAAAAAAGACAAGGCCATACGATCGAGTACGTCAGAATATACATCGCCGATCGTTTTAGTTAAAAAGAAAAAGGACAGAATGTGTGTAGATTATCGTATGTTAAACAAGATTACAAAAAAAGATAATTATCCTCTTCCTCTTATCGATGATTTGTTAGACAAATTAGAAAATAAAACTGTTTTTACGAAACTTGACTTAAAAAATGGATTCTTTCATGTAGCTGTACATGAAGACTCTATTAAGTATACTTCATTTGTCACTCCACTTGGACAGTTTGAGTTTTTAAAAATGCCCTTTGGATTAAAAAATGGTCCAGCTGTTTTTCAAAGATTTGTCAACAAAATTTTCGAGGATATGATTAGAGACAATAGGGTCATTATATATATGGACGACATTATGGTAGCGACTAAAGATATAGAAGAACACATGAAAACATTAAAAGAGGTCTTTGATAAGCTTGTGCAAAATAAATTAGAGCTACGTCTCGATAAGTGCGAATTTTTGCAACCTAGCGTAAAATATTTGGGATTTTTAATAGACAAAGACGGCATTAAAGCTGATGATAAGGGATTAGAAGCAATCAAAAATTTCCATATTCCTGACAAAGCACACAAAGTACAAAGTTTTCTCGGGTTATGTTCGTACTTCAGACGATTCATTAAAGATTTTTCAACAGAAGCAAAA
This sequence comes from Chymomyza fuscimana, assembly GCA_949987675.1. Classification (NCBI taxonomy): domain Eukaryota; kingdom Metazoa; phylum Arthropoda; class Insecta; order Diptera; family Drosophilidae; genus Chymomyza; species Chymomyza fuscimana. The sequence continues at coordinate 35,434,494 of OX465090.1, read as the reverse complement.
CCCTTGTATGATTTGCTCAAGAAGGACAAACAATTTGAATTCAAAGAACAAGAGTTAGACTGTTTTAGAAAACTTAAAGAAAAATTAGTTCAAGCACCTGTATTGTCAATATACAGCTATAAAGACGAAACCGAGCTGCACTGCGATGCAAGTTCACTTGGTTTTGGTGCAGTTCTCATGCAGAAAAAGGAGGATAAAAAGATGCATCCGATATTTTATTTTTCAAAAAGAACCACAGAATTGGAAAGCAAGTATCACAGTTTTGAGCTTGAGACTTTGGCAATAATTTATGCTTTGCGACGATTCCGTATTTATTTGCAAGGAAAACATTTCAAAATAGTTACAGATTGCAATTCTTTAATTCTTACACTAAATAAAGTTGAGTTAAATCCTAGAATTGCTCGTTGGGCTTTAGAATTGCAGAATTATGATTATGAATTACTACATAGAGCAGGTACCAAAATGCAACATGTCGATGCACTTAGTCGAAATAATAATATTATGATAATAGAAACTAATAAGTTTGAAGACAACCTAGTTATATGTCAGGCAAAGGACGAAAAGTTACGAAAAATAAAAACACTATTAGAAAAGTCAGAGCATAAACTTTATGAAATGAGAAACGGCATAGTATACAAAAAGTTAAATGACGATAGACTGCTTTTTTATGTTCCACATGACATGGAAGATCATGTACTTTATAAATATCATGATGAAATAGGCCACATAGGTAGAGACAAAATGATGGATGCTATTTCAAAGACTTATTGGTTCCCGAATTTAAAAGAAAAATGTATTGGTCATATTGAAAACTGCCTAAAATGCATCGCGTATTCACCAAAAAGTGGGAAGGAAGAGGGATTTTTAAATTGCATTCCGAAAGGTAATAGACCGTTTGAAATAATACATATAGATCATTATGGTCCAGTTGATGCAGGAAGGTCAAAAAAACATATCTTAGTAGTTGTTGACGCGTTCACAAAATTTGTTCGGTTATATACAACGAAAACAACAAAAACAAAGGAAGTTTTACATGGATTAAAAGATTATTTCCGAGCATATAGCAAACCAACTTGTTTAATTTCTGATCGCGGAAGTTGTTTTACGTCGGGTGATTTTGAAAATTTTATAGCCGAAAATAACATTAAACACGTTAAAATCGCAACAGGGTCTCCTCAAGCTAATGGTCAGGTGGAACGCATAAACAGAAGTCTAGGCCCAATGATAGCAAAGTTGACAGAACCTGAGAAAGGATTACACTGGGACATAGTTGTTGAAACAGTTGAGTATTCGTTAAACAATACTCAACATAGGAGTATTAAACAGTACCCAAGTAAGATGTTATTTGGCATACAACAAAAAGGCCATGTTACAGATGAACTTAAAGAAAAACTAGAAGAGGTAAATGGTTTGATTGAAACACAATCTTTAGCAAATATTAGGAAAAAGGCAGAACAGATTCAAATAAAATCACAAGCTTACAATAAATTACAGGTCGACAAAAAAAGAAGAAGCCCAAATCAATACAAAATAGGCGATTATGTAGTGGTGAAAAATTTTGACTCTACGGTAGGAACGTCAAGAAAACTTATTCCAAAAAGCAAGGGACCTTACATGATAACTAAAGTTTTAAAAAATGACAGATTCGTTCTTAAAGACGTAGATGGTTTTCAGGTATCCCGTAATCCGTATCAAGGTGTCTGGAGCATTCAAAATATTAGGCATTGGGTAAGGGGTAAACGAAAAAATAAAACATAAAAGCTTAGTTGTTTAAGTAAAACTTAAGAAAAACAATGTAAAAGATGTAAATAATTTTTTTTTCTAATTTTAAGAATCATTATGTAATAAATTATTTTAAGTATAGATCAGGGGATCTAACCGTCAGGACGGCCGAGTTGTAGTAGGAAATACAGATGATCTGTTAACATCAGCGTTTACTGATGTTAACTCGCTCTCATTATGTTAAGTAATGCTAAGCTAGGCTAAATGTGTATATACTTTAAGTGGGAGAGACATTCGATGTTAAGTGTTGATTCAGTTAAGACATGTACGGCATTAAGGAATAAATAAATTGTTACGTTAACGACGCAGTTGTTGTTTTGGTTTTAAGATCGGTCACCTACCACACACTTTTTTATAAATTTCTTTGATTTTAATAATTTTTTTTTACATTGTCACTTTTTTAATTATTTTTTGTTTTTTTTTTTTATAAATTTTTCCTATTTCTTATCCAAATCGAGACTTTATTTTTTATAAAGAAAATAAAAGAAAATCTTTTAAATATATTATGAAAAAAAAGTATTATTATTAAGTACGTATTATTATATTATTATTTATTAACATTTTGATGTTAAAATTAAAAAAATTACTAAACTATAAAAATAAAATTTTTATAAATTTTTCCTATTTCTTATCCAAATCGAGACTTTATTTTTTATAAAGAAAATAAAAGAAAATCTTTTAAATATATTATAAAAAAAAAGTATTATTATTAAGAATGTATTATTATATTATTATTTATTAACATTTTGATGTTAAAATTAAAAAAATTAGGTACTAAACTATAAAAATAAAATTTCGTTTGTAAATTCTATTTTTTTTTTAATTTAAAGTATGGATCTGATCGATTCCGATCATTTTTACATTCTAATTTATTCAATAATATTTATAAGAGTTACTAATTTTTTCATTTTATTTCATACAAATTTTTTATTTCTCAGCGAAATCGAGTCTTAATTTTTATGCAGAAAATAAAAAAATTACATAAACTCAAATTTTTTAATAATCCACAAAAATTATCAAATAATAAAAATTTTTTTTTTTAATTCAAATTATTGAGCTGTTTGATTTCGATGATTTTTACATTTTATTTTTATTTTTTATAAATCTCTTATTTCTGAGCGAAATCTAGACTTTAATTTTTTTTTCAGAAAATAAAAACAAAATTTTTTTAAACATATAAAACAAACAGAAATTTCTTAAATAATCATTCTTATATCTGAGCGATGTCGAGATTTCATTTTAATGTTAAAATAAAAAAATAGATAATTTATAAAAAAATTGTTTTTCAAATACTTTTATTTTTTTTTTTTATTTAAAGCATGTTTTTTAGTGATGATAAAAATATTTAAATATATATATTCGTATATGAGATATGACTTTTTCAAGAGACGCCTATCATGCTTTAAAAAATAAAATTGAAAAAATGTATTACCAATTAGGTAAGGAACTTTCAAGAGCTCAGAACTTTCATATTTTTTTAAAATTTAAAATTTGTCGTGTAAAAAATTACAAAATGCTGACAAGGATATTTTTATTTTCCCATTTTGAACAATTTCGAAATAAGATTTTAGTGGTTCACACAATTTTTTAAATAATTTTAATGAGAATGTTCAAGATTTAAATAATTCCGCAAAAAAATCAAAATAGTGGCCAAAATCTTATTTTTGGATTTTTAGCAAACTTCTTTCAAGATTAAAATAATTTTAATTTTTTTTTTTTAATAAATTCTTAATTCAATAATTTATAATTATTTTTTGAAATTAAAAAAAATTTGCTTTTAAATGCATTTAATAAAAAAAATTTTTTTTTACACTAATTCACGTTTTTAAATTTACTTCTTGAATATTTGTTTACGTTTAAAAACTGTTGGTCTCGTGGAAAGATTAATTGGCACTTATTTGAAGTTTGCTGCTTACTTTAAATATTATGATTTTATTTTAAGTATTTCAGGCATTTTTTTATTTTTTGTATTAATTCGAAATCCAGGTTTTTTTTTTAGAACTATGAACGCCTAGAGTATTTATTAAGCAGGTGCCTAGAAAAGCTTTAAGGAAAATCAATTATAAGCGTCATTTTCCAAAAAAATATAACAAACTTTTTATGTATAAAGTTTTCCTAATGTTGCTTTTTGCTGAACTTTAATTAATTGCAGCTCAAAGTATCAAAATTTTTTTTCAAGTGTAATAGTTGCATTTGGTTTAGTTGGCAGGATGGCAGTCTCCTTTGGTCTGTCTGACATGTCATTCGGTGCGTCAAAAGTAAAAGCTGTAAATTTTTATTGCGCATACGCAGCATAGACAAGTCTGCCTCTTGGGTTACCTGTACCTGCTGCCGTGTTGCCTCTGCCTTTGCGGTTTTGCGTGCACAAATGAAGTTAATGTGCACAAAGTGTGTGCGCCCACGTTGCACTTAAGCGACTTGCCGCACAGTCAGAGATGTCATGCTGCTGCTGCTGCTCCTTGCTGGGGCGCCCCACGTCGAAGCGTTCTGAGTGGCGTATTTAAACATGTCGCAAACGCACAAGCAACACTGGATTTGAAAAAAGAAAAAATTAAAAAAAAAAAAAAAAAAAAACGGCAGCAAACACACTCGAAAAAACAAAAATGGATGCAGGGTGCAGGATGTAGCATTTGGGCTTAGGTGGCAAGAAATGAGACATGCAACGTAACGATGTGCGGAAGTTCATGAAACTTTCATTAAGGACATTGTGTATTTCCGTTTTCAGTTTTTATCATACATAAAAAATTTAGCAAGCAGCAAAAGGCGTCCGGGCGCAAGCGGCAAAAACCATGGTAATGCATTGGGTCGGGGGGGGGGTGGCTCTGGAGACGGGCGGGCGACATGTTACAGGTTGGTTTATGTTGAGCAAAAAGACGTTTAAGTCCTTGTCATTGCTACCAAGTGTTGCACAAACCAAAAAAATGAAAAGCAACCAAATGGAATGAAATGAAATAAAATGAAATAAATAACTAACGATTTCCGAGTGGAGTGAGTTGCAAAACAAGTTTCAGCCAAAAAGTATGCAACAAAGATTGCTACAACATTTTTATTTCAACATTGAGGGGGAGCGAGGGAGTGTTGGAGATGGAAGAGCACGAGCGAAAGAGTTTTCAAAATTACAATTGGCTGGCATTAACTCCCACTGGCTACTGACTTATTTACGTTTTCAAAACCTTCATGTTTCTTTGAGAACAGTGCACGCTGCAAAAAATTGCCAATTTTTTTGCTTAAGTCGTGAAATGTATAAAGCATAGTGCTGAAATTTGGTGCACCTGATAATTTGAAAAATTTTGAAAGATGTGGCAAAGCCATGCCTAGAACGTTCATATAAGGCTGCATTGCGTATACTTAATTTTATTTAAAATTGTTCATATGAGATAATGTAATGCGTATACTTAATTTTAGTGCGTTTTTTTTGTTCTTAAGGGGAGGTTCTTTCAAATTTGGCCGAAAAGAAGGCAAAGTTTGGGAATTATTTGTGGCATGATAAAAAGACATACAAACTTCCTGTTTTGATTGTCAAATGCGATTTTTATTGTACAATTAGTGGAAATTTATTTCTCGACGAAATTCAAAATGGCGGCTCTTGTCTGCCGCTGCCCGCATAATATCGTCGCGGCATTTCAGTTCTCCAGCCTCTTGTAGTGAACCGAAATGAAAAATGTTTTTTGTTTATTGAAGTTCATGAAATTCTCTATGCTTTAACTAAATCAGAATCAGTTTTGACGCAAAATTAACTGAAATGTGGACGTTTGAAAAAAGTTTTTTTCACTTTTTTTTTGTGATTTGACCTTGCTTTAAAATAACAATTTAACATTTTTTCATGTATATCAATAATATAAGGCATACAAAAAATGATATACTTTCAAATATGGTTTGAATGAAGGGCATCGGAACAATAGATCAAAAGTTATGCTTGAAATGCCTATGAAAAACATGGTTCCGAGAAAAACGCGTTTAAAGTTTTTAGAACGTCGCTCAGCGCGAGTGACTGAGGTGCGTTCAAGACGCTCTATTTCTATAATTATCGATCGCATCGAAAAATCCTTTCAAACACATATTCTACGAATATGTAGCTTTCATTTTTTGTAAAAAAAAAAAAATCGATTTTCTCGATTAAATTTAAAAGAACCTCCCCTTAAGTTGAGATTAAATTTCGTGCCTTTTCGCATAAAAAAAATAGAGTTTCTAAGCTTATCAAAATTTCAGGGTTGTCATTATCACTACAGTCTGGAAGTAGATATGGATTAATTTAACTATACATATTCGCTTTTGAAAATTTTAAATTATTATTCTAAAAATTTGGCAGTTTAGTCATTTAGGGCTGGCAAATTATTGAAGTTTGCCTGGTAGAAGACGCATCTAAAAAAAGATTTTGAATAAGAGTAGAAATTATATGCTAGAAAAAAAACTGAAGTGACATTGAAGATTCCTCAAAGTTACATTCAATATATACAGTGGGACAAAATGTATTGATATAGACACCTTGATCTTGAAGACTCTAAGATTTTTTTTTGTTTCTTTTATCACGCGCCTTGTCTTCCTTAAGCTGCCCTAAATTCGTTACTCAAAGCCGGAACCGTCTTTTTTTTTAATTTAAATTTAAGAACTTTCGTTTCTTTAAAGGATATCACTATTTTTTCTCTTTTACATTAGGTTAAGAACTCGCTTGAAAAAAAAAAAAAAATGCCTAAATCTAAATTTCAAATATTTACTGAAATATTTATTAATATATATTTGGAATATTCAAAATCAATAATGACTATAAAAACCAATTACGTTTAAAATTCGCTAAGTGGGTTAATGGGATTGAGAATGAGGTTGACATCAGCTTAGCATCCTTTTATTTTTCTCTTGTCAATGCAATACCTTTGGTAAAATTCAGTAGTTTAAAAATAAGATCGCTCTTGTCACGTGAATTAGGATATCCGATAAAATCTATTGAAAGTTCTCTACTTCGCCATAAGCATTTAAAGCTTTAAGTTGAGATTTAACGAGTTGCTGTCAAATTTATTTGAAAAAGTGCTGCCAACTTGGTCTATTTCAATGATATTTTTTTGAAAATCTCACACAAAAATTTTCTAACGAAATTTACTCCCAAAAATAAAGATTCCCAAACCGAATGCATTTATTGATTGCCTTAAAAAAAATGTCCTTTTCCGACAAGTTTCACTGTACCTATTTGCCACGCATATTGAAGTTCAATCAAAGCTGGTGCTGAGCACTTCGACAGCCTTAAATGAAATTGCACTTGAAGTAAATTGAAGTGTCTGTAGATGCATTTTGTGGTAGATTCAGATTCAACAGAGTGAAAGATGCGGGGAGCAAGAGTTGGTATCCCCAGAAAGTGAAAGGATGGCTATGGCAGCTGTGGATATTTTCGAACATGTCATCATGCATGCAATATGAAAGCATCAGTGAAAATATTCACTTGTCGTTTCACTCAATCTTGTCTCTCTTTTTTTTTCGAACTTGCTCTTCCCTTGTTGTTTTTCTCACTTTTTTTTCACTTTTCTTGTTTTTGTTGGTCTCTCCTCCAACTAATGCATTAAGCATGAGCGACAAAATGTTGTAGCATATTTTGTGGGGCTGCCACAACATGCAACTAAATTGCAAGTAGTAGCCAAGTTGTGTGTGTGTCTGGTGTCTTAACTTTCAATTCATTAGGCCACAACAACGACGTGACAACTTTTGCAATGGCCAACTACAACTACAACAACAACTGCAACAAAAACAAAAGCCAAATGCAATACAATCAGCTGTAAACAAAAGCCAAAGTGACACACGAGCTGCTCCAAACTCCAAACTAAGGCAAAGTCCAAAGGAAACCCTAGAGCTGATGCTGCAGCCATTTTTGGAGCTAGCCAACGCTGCACAGTGGTCCATTTGGCTAATCTAGCTTGAGTAATATTAGATATCTTATAGGAACCAGCCTGAAGGCCTACGTTGCTCTGGCTTACCTTTTTATAATTTAGAATTAACTTCTAATTTATAATTATATAAAATAAAAAAAAAAAAAAATCTTATAGGAAAAAAAAGTATAGCCGTTTAACAGGCATTGGGGACTATTTTAGGTGTCACATTTGTTCCGTATCGGTCTACAGTATCATATAGGTTGATTTTGTACTCATCAAATTTAATATTTTAACAGATTTAAGGCGAATAAATCGTGTAAAAAAAAACATGAAGTAAATGCATAGGCTGCTATGAAAATAAACTAGAAAGGGGGACTTCCCAACAAAATTTTAGCTTAATAAAAATATTTTTCTTTAAAACAATGAAATAGCATTTTTTAATCTTGCTAAATCGAATCAAATATTACAAAAATTTATTATAATTTTTAACATCTTTTGACAAAAAAAAAAAGATTATTATTTTTCCGACATTTTTTTAAAAACAACATTAAAAAATTTTCGTTTTATTTTTTTTTAATATTGTTCCACCAAATCGATTTTATTCATATTTACACCAAATAAAAAACGTTTAAAATCACGTGCTTAAAAAAAAAATTCATGATTGACATATTTAGGAAACATACTTAAAAAAAAATAAGAAAAATGCATTATTTTTTTAAGAAAATGTGTTTCTTAAAAAAAATTAAATATTGTTTTTTTAACTAGACCTATTGCCAACTTAGATTTAAAAAAAAAATTGGTTCAAAAATTTTCAGTAGTTTAAACACAATTAAATAAAAACGAAAAACACGTTTTTTTAAATTACGCGTTAAGTTTTAAAACTGCAATTTTGCGTACAATTTTTATTTTGCCATATGCATCGAACTGCATCATTAGTTTTCAAAAATCGCTGGGGGCAGTTTCCAGTGCCTTATCCAGCTAGACACTTTAAATTTTAACTTATTTCAATTTTTATTATAAAAACTGTTTGAATATTTTTTTTTTTTTATAAAGTAAAAATAAAATCTATACCGTAATTTTTATTTTTTAATTCAATGTAAAGTTAATGATCTATAGAACACATAAAGGCGGCAAACATTGTTTGCTATTTAAATTAAATTTTTATTTTGGTTATCAATTTAAAAATTGCGGAATACTTTTTGTTTTTAAATTTATAAAATAAAATGCAAATAAATTGCATTCACAAAAATTAAAAAATGAATTATTTCTTAATTGTAAATTAAACATTTATGCTTTTATTTTATAATATTAATTAAAAATTTTTTAAATCTTTTTAAAATTTATTTTACAAATTATCTGTCCTATATACATTATAATTTTTTTTTTTAATTTTACTTAACGATTATCATCTGTTTATATGTTCCGAACATAATATTGTTTGATATGGCCTGAAACCACTTTAAAATTATTTAAGTAAGCGTGAAAAAGCTTAAAAAAAAATGTAACTTGATCTGCCTATAAATTTATTTTAATGTGGAAGAAACATTTTTTTGGAAGTTACACTTATTACCAATATTGAATAAAAAAAAAGTATCCCTTAATTGAACCTCAAAAAAAAAAAAAAATTTTAATATAAAATTAAAAAAAATAAAAAAAATTGCTACATGTTTTACAAAAATTTGGGCGCACATCAATAAGTGTTTCCTCATTAGGTACAATAATACTAGCAATTATACCGAAAATTAAAAAAACAATTTTAAATTAATTTTAAAATTTTTTTGAGTTCAAAAACTGTAATGATTTTGTATTTTAAAAAACCTATAATTAGAAATTTAAGAAAAAATGTTGTAACTTATTCAATTTTTTTTTGCTTAACTGATAAGATTTTTTATTTTAAGAAAATTACTTATATAAAAAATTATTTATTTTATTATATGCAGCTAACTATTATTAAAATTATAAACCAGCTTAAAATTTTGCCACATAAACTACGCGCCTGGACCACTGTGCGTGTTAGCCAACAAGTGTAGCCAAAGTCCAAAGTTATGCCCGGAATGCCGACTCACCCGTTGCACTGCATCCAATCTCTCCGACCCGCTCAGAGACAAATTAGTTGCAAGTTGGCGTGCTGCTTCTTCTGCTTCTGCTTCTCGCTGCACTTTGGCATTGCTCAAAAGTTTTCTTAACGCTGGCAAAGTTGGCGCCGCTTACAGTCTCCAACTCTGGATCTCACTTTTGGGTCTCGGTCTCGGTCTCAGTCTCAAGTCGGCGTCCTCGACCTCTGCTCCCTTTGTGTCGTCCAGGTTTAGCTGCTGCGCTGTTCCCAGAACTTGGCGTTGTTTAAAGTTTGTGCAAATGTGAAATAGAATTGGACAACTGAAGAGGCAGCAGGTTGCAAGCAGCCATCAGCAAGCAGCAGGCAGCATAAAAGTGCTGCAGCCAGCAACCAAAAAGGCGGCCGTTTGGACTTGTATGGCACTTGGCTGAAAAACTTTTACCAGTTAGTTGTTGCAACAACTTATGTTGTTGTTGTTGTTGGTGTTACTCTTTACTTCTTTATTGTTATTGTTTGGGAAGCCACTTTGGCAATGCGCGAATTAGCCAAATAATAAATAAGTGCATGACAAAAGCAGCGAGCAGAATTTGAGAACAACAATGAAATTACTCTTGCCATTGAGTTGCCATTCGCAGCCATTTTGTTGTTGTTGTTGTTGTTGTTGGTGTTGGTGTTGTTGTTGTGGCACTTTTTTCTAATGCTTGGCAACTTTTCGCTCTTTGCCACTAAACACGGCAACAATAACGACGACAAAAACAACAGCAACAAAAAATGGCGACAACCACAAAAATGGCGGCCATTGTTATTGCTTATGTCTCACATAAAGGAGAAACTTTTTTCCTTGTATGCCTTTGCACTTAGTATGTAAGTGTGTGAGAGTGAGTGTGTGTGTGCATGTGCTCTGAATCAATGCACACTGGGCTAAATTGGTAAATTATTTGCAAAAAAGGCTAAAAATTCTGATTAAGAATTTACGGCTTTACTTTAAAAGAATGAAATTAATAAAATTCGAATTTTTGCTTCATTAAAGAATTTTAATCTTTATTTGGAAATTTTTAGTTTTGTGAGTTTTTTGTTTTTATTTTTATAATATTTGTGCCTGCTTTTGGTTGGAAATTTAATTATGCTTAAGTCCTCATTTTGGATTTTTTATCTTAATTTCAGGCTTTTAATATCTTTCTAGGCTTTACTTTATAAATGGGGAAATTCACAATATTATTATTTTTGTTTATTTGATGAATTTTAATCTTAATTAAATATTGTTTAGAGCATTTTTGGTCTTAGTTTGTGCCTGAAATCATAATTTGAGAATTTTCGTATCTTAATTTAAAATTTTGAATCATATTTGAATTATTTTATTTATATTTGGTCTTGTTAAAATATTATTTCATGAATTTGGGAAACAAAAAGTATAGAAATTTGCGTGTTCCCAGTTTCACATTTTTTGCTGTCGATAACTTCTCATATTTCTCTAATTTTTATCGTTATACCAATTTTTGTGAAAGTATGTCAAAAATTAGTTTTGATTCTTTAGATTGATAAATAAATATAATAATATTATAAATATTTTGCTTCAAATTGCTATAAATGAAAATTAAAGAATATTTTAAAAATTATTTCAGTTTAAAGCATTGCCAACAGTCTTTAAGAAACAAAACCAAGAGTCCAAGAAAAATACAAGAATCCTTCAAAATACTTCTGTTCTATAAATTAAAAAATAACTTTCATTTTGTATGTTATTAATTATTAACACTTTTTTTTCCGAATTTTCCCATGCCTCAAATATTTGTTGGTTTTTGGAAAAGTTTGATCGCTGTCACGCCTTCCTGTTCAAAGTGTAGCTAAGATAAAAGCTAGGCATGGCCAGATTGGTAAAAAAAAAAAAAAAATGCGATGTGTGCTATCAGTATGAACATAAAAAATTTTGTCATTTTATCCCACTGTGCGACGGCTGCTGTGTGTGCGTGGGTGTGCGTGCATGTGACAAGTTGATGATTTCCAAGTTGCTGCGGCTACTGTTTGCTAAGGAACTTTTTCTCTGCTACTTTCTTTCTTCCTTTTAGCTTGTCTTTTATGCTCCTCTTTCGTTTTATATGTTGGCCCAACTGCATAACTCAGCATTGTTGTCTAAACTTTGATCATTGTCGGTTGCCATTGAGAGCCAAATAACCAATATATAGACATCACCTACATACATACGCTCTTCAAGGCAAAAGAAAACTTTATCGAAACGATGTTGTATTTGGCAGACAATCGATAGACCTATGAAATACTACTAACACGAACAAAATCTAAACCTTAATTGAGTTAAGTTATTATGGTTAAATATTATGTCATAAACAGTCGGAATTTTTAATGCTTCCCTATAGATGCTATTAGGTGAATTCATGTCTAAAGTACTGCATCAAAAAATAGACTATCATTCGTAATCCCAAACGTTAACGAATATGTTGGGGCAAAGTTTTTCATGTCAATTTTGTCGGGCAGAAATGCAGAAAAGCAAAAGCGTCCATTAACTACTTACACTAAACAAAAATCTGCATTTCTGCCTGAACTATTTCTTTGCAGAAAAAGCTATGCAATATATTGTGTATGTATCCAAATTTTATGCGATCAATTTTTTAAATGACATTTATCTTACAAATTAATTAAAAGATGGCGTTTACGGCAATTATAAGAAGCTCACGTTGTAAGTCAGGCACTTTTGCATTTCTGCTCGACAAATTTAACAACGTGATTTAATTTAATTTTGTTTAAATTAACGATTTATATTTCATATTATTATAAGTGTAGAGAAGATATTGAAGTTCTTAACACTTTTTTTTAGCTCCACACTAAACAAATGATTTACATTTGGCAAATATAAAAATATGAAAAATTATTGAAAGCAATCGAATTGAATTAATCGATTTTATTAAAAGGGTTGTACGTTAGAACGCAACAACTAAAATTAAAATAAAAAAAAAATTGACTTGAAAGTTGAAACTCGAAAAGTTTTGTTGCAAAACTGCACAACCTCTCTTGCGTGAACGCCCTAAATATAATATAAATAGATAAAAATCCAAGAAATCTAACTTTTTTCATTGAATTATATAAGCGGAATTATATTAAAAGATTTTTCTTTTTTTTCTTTACAGCTCATTTAAATAAAAAAACGATTGAAAGCATTCGGATTAAGCAAATTGAAATTTTTTGAATAAAGGTAAGTCTCAGCCATGGGCTTTTAATTAATATAATTTTGTTTTTTTCTAATGAAATTATGTTGTACCAACTTATGCGAGTACTAGGGAAAAAAAGAACAAGAATTTTATATAGGGCTGCTCTTTTTTTTTATCGTTATTTGCATTACTTTCACCAACGTTTTTTTTATTTAAGTAAATTTTGTAGACAATTTGAATCACAACAAATCAAAACAGCGTGGTTTTCGATTTAATGAAGATTAGTAAACAATTTTTTTTTTAATTCAAAACTTTAGGATTCGTATGTTACATGACTAAGTCACGAAATAATAAATGTGGACTCGAAATATTCAATCGAGTCGACAAAATCTGAATTTGATAATTTTCAGGATTACAGCAGTACTTCGTTCCGAACCGATTTGAAAAAATATAAATATGAAGATTTATTCATTTCAAGACATAGGCTGCCCAGATCTACTTCTGTAAAGATTTCGTGCAGTGTATTATTCGACAGCCATATGCAATGACAACGGATACTCTTCTTGCCAATTAAGAGTGGCCAATGTGGCAACCAAAGAGAGACAAGAAAGAAAATATATAAATGAATTTCAAGAGAAACTAGAAAGAAGAAAATCAACAACTTTTAAGTTTGTTTGCTTGTAGGAGGAAGTCTTAATTATTTGCAATGCATTGGACAAAATTCGCTTCATTATAGCCAGCTCAGCATTAGTGGTAACAAAAACAAGAACAACAACAAAGATTGCAACACAATTTTACTACTTTGTACAAGTTGAAGAAACTACATGAAATGACTTTGATAAGAAGTTGAAAAGTTTTGCTCCAAGTCGCCGGCAAATGCCATTGCATTAACCCATTGGTGCCGTCTGTCCTGGTCCAAGTACCAACAGCCAACAGCCAACAACCAAGAACCACAAAAAACCAAGCATATTGCATGCACTTCACATTTATTGCCAATGCAAAAGCCAAGACCAAAGACCAGGCCAAAAGACGTGTGCGAAGACACTTGGATAATGTTAGCTCTACTTGGCCAAAAAACTCAACAACACAAACACAATTGGCAACTTGAAACTTTTGCAGCAAGTTTTCATAGCAACCCCCTACCCCCTGCTAAGTACACAAAAAAAAACAAAAAAATTAACACTATAAATAATGAAGAGTAAATGGCCATGTAAACAGTAAGTTTGTGTAAATACAAGTGATTAGTAAGAGAACTATAATATACATATAAATTAGTAGTTTAGATTTCATTACGAAGAGAACATTATGTAACTTAAGCTAATGGTAAACATTTTTTCTCTTTAATCCGAGAAGTTGGTTTTTCGGTCTATAATTATCTTACTAAATATCGGTATTAGAAATTCTTAGACCTCCCCAAGCAGCATCGTAAAAATGATATAAGAGTATACACTTATTCCAAACGAAGAAAATTATTTGTATAAAGATGCTAAAGAAGTTAATATTGATTATGAGTAAGATGTGCTGGGAAGAAAATTAAGAGAATGAGCGTTTTGCAGAAATGACAAAGTTAATGAGAAAGAAGATGATAATAAAAAGAAAAGACGATGGTAATGAGTTATAAGTTTACTCATAAAAGATGAGGATAAGAAAGCTTAAATTCTAAGCCATATAAACTTTTTCAATACTTCTTATATAATGGTGTTGCAGAAAAAGTAGTAGTAAGAAGGAAGATGATGATGTGGTAAAAGATGATGGTGATGGGTCAAAAGTATATTTATAAGATGATGATAAGAAAGCTTAAAATTCAAACCGTACAATCTTTTCTAAGACTCTTTATATAAAGGTGTGTCACATAAAGAAGAACATGAGGAAATATCAAAATGATGATTCTGAGATGATGAGATTCTGGAGTATAGCAAGTATAAGATGATGATGATAAGAATGATTAAATACCAAACCATATAAACTTTTACAATACTCCTAATATGATTTTGTTGCAGGAAGTATAATAGTGAGAAGTAAAGTGATGATGGTAATGAATAAAAAATATATGCATAAGATGTTGATGATAATCTTTTATACGGTTTGAAATTTCATCTTTCTTAGAAAAGATCTAACACTGCTCATATGTAGATATTGCAAATAAAGAAGATAATGATATATATGATGACTCTAAGATGATGAGATTCGGAAGAATAGGAAGTATAAGATGATGACGATAAAAAAGATTAAATACCAAAACATATAATATTTTTCAAAACATCTTCTATGGGAATGTTGCAAATAAAACAAAAAAAAATAAGAAAACGGATGATCATACCCATATACAAAAAGAAGTTGGTAAAGTGCTAAGAATATAGAAGTATCAATATAAAGTATAGATGATGATAAGGATGATTAAATAACAAACAATATAATCTTTTCGTACAGTCCATATGTTAGAAGATGATGATAGATAAAAAGAAGATGGTGTTGAGTAAAAAGTATGAGTATAAGATGATGATAGGGAAGATTAATTACTAAACTTTTCCAAACATCCTTTTATAGTTTAGGTCACGTTAGTTAGAACGCTCAGTCTATACCGAGATCACCCACAGACCATGTGGTTCATTGTGATGACTAATTTGTGTGTGGGAAGAATATATACATGATGTGGCAGGCGGCATGGCTTTCCTAATCTCTTAAATCTCTCTAACTGGTGAACCATTTTGAGGATTGAATGAAATTAGCCTCATTTACTATGGGCAGATTCTTCAAAGAAAGGTTCCATTCTTTTTCTGCCTGAATTCTGACTATCTCGAATTTTAGTTTTGACAAAAAAAAAAGATATCGAGAATGAAGATGATGATTTGTTAATGATGAGAAAAAAGTAAAGGCAAAAGATGATGATGCAGAAGTTGAAGTCTCAGATCATATGATCTCTATCTCAGTTCATTAGCTGGAGTTTATAAGGAAGTCATTTGTAGCAGTGAAAACTAGATATTTGAAAAAAAAAAAAGTAACCAGCTTGATAATCTTGAAATTTCTCAATAGTTTTAAAAAAAGCATATATTCTATATAAAAAAAGGTTTATGTTGAACAAACTAACAAAGTAAGCGAGGTATTCATATTAAAACCGATTCTGAATATCTTTGAGCTTGTATTTCTAAAGAAGCTTATAAGAGATTGGGCGCAGCGAAAGTTTTTTTCTTAGCCGATAGTTAAACCTCTAATGAGAAAGAAGTTGATAATAAAAAGAAAATAATATGATAATGAGTTATAAGTATACTCATATAAAATGATGATAACAAAGCTTAAATTCTAAGCCTTTTCTTTTTCAATACTTCTTCTGTAATAGTGTTGCAGAAAAAGTAGAAGTAAGAAGCAAGATGATGATGTGGTAAAATATGGTGGTGATGAGTCAAAAGTATATTTATAAGATGATGTATAATCTTTTCTAACAATTCTTTTATAAAGATGTTGCAAAAAAAGAAGATAATGTTAAATAAAATCAATGATGATTCTGAGATGATGAGTTTCTAAAGAATAGCAAGTATAAGATGATCTTTTACAATATGATTTTGTTGCAGGAAATATAATAGTGAGAAGGAAGATGATGATGTAGTTAAAAACTGAGTCAATTCCCTGCCTCTGCGTATTTCATGTACTTTATAAGCTTTTAAATGTATTAACTTTATTAACAAAGCCTATGTACCAGATAAGTATAATAGTTATATGTGGATAGCTGAACGACGCCAAATGGAAATTTCTGGGTCTTCTGCGATGCTGGCTATGTTTTCTACACTTCTCACCAATCTCTATCTGTTTGCTGGTATACGCTGCAAAAGCTATCTGGTCACTCTCTTTCAAAAATAGGAGAAGCAACTCAGAGTCTATAAAACATCTTGCTTAGGTCCCTTTAAAAATTTACCCAACAAGTTTACCTTAACTTTTTGTTATTGTAAATCTAGCTAGGCATTCAACTTGTGGATGCTTCTGGTCCTTAATACAATTTCAATGCGTCAAGTCCTCTCTGCGGTTAACCATACAATAACTTGGCCAATTTGTGGCACACCGTCACGCACACAAACAGGCACGCGGAACACTCACACACACACATACACTGAGAGAATGAATCAATGCAGCAAAAGTGCTAATGTTATTGTTGTTGTCGCTGCACGGAGCCATCATCCTGGCAAATTTGGTCGAGCGTGAAACGTATGCTGCGCTCGTTCCTTGCCTGCGCTTAACATAAATTGAAACAGTGCCCAGGAATAGCAATAACAACAACAACAACAACAAACATCGAAACAGTGATGACTATGGAAATGCCAATGGGGGGTCATCATCAGAACACGAAGCTCATCGATAACTGGATTTGTTGCAAACAAATCGCTCTCACACACTTGAACACGCAGCAGAAGCAGCACGCGTCCAAAATGGCCTCCATGTCACCCTAAGGGGCGTTGTCGCCAACGACTGTCTAACTTATGATGCGACTCCTGGTCCAAACGCACACAGGGCTACATGTAGAGGCGTTTTCGGGGCAACTTCATTATCGATTACTGATCCATTGGATTAGAGACAATGGCAACGGATTTGGGTTCATTTTGTTTCATGGTTTGACGCAACAGCGACTGTCGCCATTCCATGGTGCACTGAGAAAAGTAAATTACTTTGGTAATATGTAGAAGGCTGAGTGTTTGAAACAGGCTTGTTTTTCAGAAAACCAGTTTTGATTTAAATTTTAGTCAAAAAAAAACTTTAAATCTCCAATTCAAGATATATTCGACATAGATGAGGCTTTCTAGAACTCAATTTAATTAGCTACATTTGAGAAAATACAGAAAAATACTGAAAGTAAACTAAAAGTATTTCAAAGTGCAATCGTCATCGTTTTTGTACTGTACTTTCGTTGACATTTGTCATTTAATTAGTAAACTGTATTGGTTTTTGCTAGGTAGGTAGTTAGAAGGGGGCTCGTAACAAAATTTTGAAAGTATAGTTTCAATCTTTAAAGATACTTAATTATTATAAAATATACATAAATATTTAAGGTGGATTTGTTTATGGTTTTCTTTGTAGTGCAAGTTTTATTCATATCGATAACATTTATCAAGTTATTATCGACTACAAGTATACATAACTGAAATTTCTTCGTCTGAGTCGTTTTCTTACCTTAACCAAAAGGAAATGAATTAAAGTTGATATAGAGTCTGCCCAGAGCAGTTGAGAGGACATTAATGAGCCTATCTTATCGAAGCCGTACTCAGGGCAAGCCCTTCGAGGGGATGGTATGCATACTTTCCATCCATAGTGTTAAGGGTATGGAATGGTCAACATCACCATATTGTTTAAGCCATATTGTTTCTTTTATCTGCCCGTCTGACCAAAACCAAAACACCACACTGGCTGGGGTCAAAAAAATTGTACAAAAGAACGTCCAATATCCGCATGCCAATGAACTTTGTCGATTTATATTAACATTAAAGGACAACTTCACACCAGACTACAAAAGTTTTATTACTAAGAGCAATGTACTGCCAAAATTATGAGAATCGGAACTTCAAGAGATAAAGGCAATGATGTAAACATTTTGCGATCCACTTTCGTTTAAAATTCCCATTTAGGCTTATGTGAGTCTAATAAACAACGAAACGTTGACTTTTTCTTTATCAAAGTAATCGCTCCACCCACTCAAACCATTCACTACAATCCCCAACGTAGCCATAAAAAAAAATCATTCCGCAGCTTAAAACCTATTTATTTGGGCACATGGTTGCCAGGTATACCAAGCAAATTCGGGCTAATTCAAATTATTTGCTTTTTTAGCCCATTCTATTAGATAGCTAAAACTTCATAAAATAAATTGATCTCAAAATTTACTCATAAATGCTCAATGGCAAGCACTTTGAAACCTTTTAAAAGTTGGTGGAATTATTTTTGTTTTTTTTTTTGTATCGTCCTCGCCAGCCGCATTTCAATTTCTCTATTATTGCTTTCAGTGCATCAATGGCTGTAGATGATTGTAAAGGGAATGGTTAAAGTGTTGACGGGGTGTGCTTGGAGTTGGCTGACAGGCTGGCTGGCTGGCTGGCTTTCTGGCCAATGCAAACATTGAGTGTACCCAATATTCATTCATTCATTCATGGGGCTGCGTGATCAGGCAAGCGTTTGTATCTACATCCACAACGAGCAGAGGACATCCCATGTTGGTGTCCGGTGCGGCACACACAAATTTGTCCACAAATTAACACAAAGCGGCATTGAGGCAAATGAATAGTTCCATGGCTTTGGTCGAACCACCGGCTTCTAAATTGTTCTGCTTACATTTGGAGTCGATGTAGCTGCTGTCGTTGTTGTTGCTGTTGTTGTTATTGTTGTTGTGTGGCAACATTTTGGCCCATTTTGGTGGCACGCACATTTGCTGGTAACATTTATCGCCGGATTTCCACTGTCATGCCGAAATGTTCAACAACATGGACACGCACATAGATACAAACACATAGATACGGATGCACACACATACACACTGGGCATGAGAGAGCGGCGCAGGGGTGCTGACTTGTTTTGTGGCTCGTCGTCGTTTTGTCTCGTATGTTGAATAGAAATAAATTTGCGACTTAAGTCCTTGCGCGCATTAATTCGGCCTAATGTCCTGTAGTTGCCGTCTCTCGCATCCGTGCCGCCTGCTGACCCCCCCCTCATGAGCCACCCTCTTACTTTCCACAAGCCAGCTGACACTGTTTTCGGACTAACATTTTATTTATGGCCAACACACACTCACACACACACACACATGTGGCACATGGCCCAAACACATACATACAGTCTATTGAAAAAGTTTTGGCACAGCGCTTTTTGTGGAAGCTTATCTTTTAATAATTGGTTTTTTTTTCGATTTAGTTTCGAAAATTTTAGTTACAATGTAAATTTTTTTGGAAAGCAATTTATTTATTTCGAAAAAATAAGTATTTTCGTATTTCGTTGTCTATTTGGTGATAATATTATGGTACTGGAAATATCGAAAAAAAAACTCATGTTCGAATTTTCGATAAACTTTATACTACTTTAAATTTGCATTTAAATTTAACAATTCATTTGCAAAATTAACACAATAGTAGGTTTCGATGGAAACTTGCTATTATATTTATATTGTATTAATTATTTTAGTAAATTTACTTATTGTCTAATAAAGACAGATTGTAAATAAAAGACAAAAAAAAAAAATATAATTTGCAAGATTGAAATCGAAATCGAATTAGAATTCAAATGTATACTCGGAAAGAAACCCCGATCTTAATTGAAGTTCAAATTTACTCCAAAAAGCTTGTTTCATTCAAGAATTTTTTATTTTATTTTATTTATTTAAATATTAATTATAATAAAATAACAATAGGGCAACGAGCCACTAGACCTTAGACCTATTCAAGAATTGATAGTAGCTTTACGATCTCTTTTTTCTTTAAACTTAAAATAAATTACCTTCGATCTCAACCTTAAAAACAGTAGGAGTTGTTTTTTGAGAGCACTTAAATCATTTTAAACATTCTTTATTTGAGAATTTCCTTCTATAAAAAAAAAAAAAAAAATAAATTCAGAAAAATCGCTCTTGTCGTTGTTCTGACTTCGAAAATTTTTGTTTCTGAGACTAAACGCTTACGCTTATTTTCTTTCTCATAATATCCAAGTAATTTTGAAAAACACAGGAGAGTTTTTTAAATAGAAAATTAAATTGGAGTTAATTCAGAGTAAATTAAAATGAAAAAATTCAAAATTCTGCATTACCTTAAGATTACTGTATGTATGCAATTTTGGACTTTGACCAAAAAAATTACAAAAAAAGTCGAACACTGAATTTTCTGGAAGTTTTTGTCGAGAAAAACAGAACAAAAAAATTTCTAAGCAAATTGAACGCTTCCTTCTCGAGCTATGGAATTATAGAAAATATTTTTATTTCTATACAGACGATGCTTTAATCGGCACACCCCGACCATCATATACACTGTAGCCTAAATAAAATAAAAAAAATTTTAATTTTTTACTGGTGAATGACTTTGAAATAAAGAACATTACCATGGCTTGCCTTAAAATATGGCCGTGTGTGCACATTTGGTGAAATCAAAAAAATCACACAAAACATAACGATTCGTCTCTGCGACGTACTCTCGCTAACGTACTTTATCTTGCTAAAATTACTTATAATTAATTTTATAAACACCTTTTCTCACAAAAGTGGCCTGTGTCAAGACTTTTTAGATACACTGTATATATTCTTTTGTTGCCGGTCGTTTGGCGTTTTGGTTGCCAGGATCTGACCACATTCACTGCCATAAGCCAGAGTTGCCGCCTACAAATACATATATGTCTCTATGTGTGTGTGTGTGTGTGTGTGTGTGTGTGTGTGTGTGTGACGGTCAACAAAGCCGATTTATGATTGCATTTGTATGGGTCCTGTTTGTAAGTATGTACAAGAGTTGTCGCCCATTCGAATGCGAAGCGTGCGTGCGGTGAGGCTATTAAATTATTTGTAAACAATTTTTGATATCTGATTTTATGCACACACTCACTCACACTTACTCTCTCACCATTTGCCATTATATTTGCTGACCGCATTTTGTGCGACAACTCGTGCCGAACCCAAACCCAAACTCAAGCTCCAGATGCCAGACCCCAACTCTCAGCTCCTTTCGGGCTGCCTTACAAATGGGTGTCATAACTTGGTTCAAACATTTAGTTACGCATCGAAGCATTGTCCTAAAAGACCAAAACATATTTTTATGATAATTCAAAGCCGTTTAGCAGTTTCTTGCTGACAAACCGCCCAGAAAAAATACCGAATTGGCATTTCCCTCCTGTAAGGACAGTTGTCCTCTGGCCATTTTTAGTTTCGTTGCCAAATTGTTTGTATAAATGTTCCAAGAACATGAGTAATATGTATATAAATGTAGAAATATAATACGAACTAGTGAACTAAATAAATTAGAAGAGAGTGTGTGCTTTCTTTTGGTCTATCGAATATAATCGAATGGGAATGTCAATGTTTATACATTTTGTAGGAACGTACTAGGATACACTTGCTGCTTTGTTGTGTAAAATTCTTTCTTCTGCTGTGTTGTTTTTGGTTCTGCAGTTTAAGGATTTCTCACCAAAGCAAAACTTTAAATTAGTTAAAATGGTGTTAAATATATAGATACTGTTACGTTTATAGGGCATCAATAACCGATAAATTTATCTATCGTGATTTAAAATGACTTGTTTTTTAATATCCGTTGGCTACCGGTTCGCTTTGTTAACAAAACTTCGGCGCTACCAAATAATACCACAAAAACCAATAGTACCAATCAAAACACGATAGCTAAAATTATTTCTTATTTTTTTTTCTTCTTAGAAAGTCGGACCTAGCGATCAGCTTCGATTAGTATTTGATGTTTATCGAAAACTTTTCTTACTTCCTTAACTTTAGAATTGTAGAAAATATAACACTTTCATGACATTTGGGTGAGGAAAGGGGCGTGGCAGTGGGGGATCTCGCTCTAATAGGCGTCAGGATATAGGCGTTCAGACAAACGGACTTTTCGGAACACGTCCGATTATTTTTAAAATGATTTTAAGAAGAAGTGCTTTCAATGAGCATTTCGATCGCTTTGCAAGAGTCTTAACTACCCACTGAGATTGGGAATATTTGATTCTTAGTTTAAGATAATTCGTGTAAATATTGAAGTTAAAAAAACTTGTTTTGAGTGAATGTAATTTGAAATCCTGGGTATATGACTCTAAACTAATAAAAAGTTGCTTTGCTATTTAAATACTCAATGTTGAAGCCTGAATTGTCGCGACTGTACTCAAACCAAGCAACTACCCGATTAGGCTTAAGAAAGTCTACTAATACGAGAACTTAATTAATGGATTTAATGGGTATTGCATAGGATGAACATCCTCAATATTATTCATAAAAGAAGTAGCCACTAGGAATCTCATTATTCCAGATAATTGGTTCTATTATAGAAACTAGCTGGCTTTAAGTTTCCCCATAGGTAGGTAGGTAGGTAAAAGTGGTTGTCTTTCGACACACCTAGGCCTGTAAAAGGCCCGTTGTGATGCCACTTGGGCTAGTCCTTACTCTCCCGTATCCTCTCTAAACCAAGCTGTCGATTTGATGAACGCATTAATCTTATTTATTTTGATCTCTGCTAATTCAGTTATATTTTCAATAGTTTCGGAACAGTCTCCTCCTGCATAGTGTCATGCATCCACACAGGAGATGCTCCACTGTTTGCTCTTCCTCTACCTCCTGACAGCTTCTACAGTAGTCGAAATAAGAAACTCCCAATCTATTGGCGTGTCTACCAATAAGACAGTGTCCAGTAAGAGCACCTATCGTAGCTCTTATGTCAAGTCTGTTAAGTTTTAAGTTGCTTGGTTCTATTCAAGCTCCAAGTTGCGGACAAGTTTTCCTACTAATAAGACGGGCTCCAGTTTGCTCCCATCTATAGTTCGCATCATTAATGATGTTCTTATCTATTAATAATTTACAGGTCGCTAGCGGCATAGGTATCAAGGCCATGCTTGGCTGAAGTGGTACCATTGTACCCCATCTAGCTAGTTCATCTGCTTTGCAATTGACCACGATATCTCGGTGCCCCGGTACCCAAAGCAGCTTAATGGTGAAGAAATTTGTAGCATCTAGTAAAAGCTCCTAACATTCCATCACTGTTTTGGATGTGAGCCTTACTGATTGTAGTGCTTTTAAAGCAGCCTGACTGTCAGAACAGATCTGGATTTCGCTTTCGGTTAAAACACGATTCCTAATGATACGAATACTTTCCATTATATCCATGACTTCTGCTTTCCCCACAAAACAACACTTTCCGATAAATCTGTAAACAATCCCCCCCCGCTTACTACGCCACTGCACACAAACTGTTAAGCCCGACTAATGAATTACAAGTGTTCTTCCTGCTAAATATTTGCTGTAATTAAAAGCAACACATATTAGTATTATTTGAATAGAATTTAAAACGACTGCAACTATTCCAATCTAATCCCAATTGTAAATACCAAACAAAATGCCAAATTATTGTCAGGCTGCTGTCAAACACACACACATGCACAGCTTAAAGCCATAGGACATACATAGAAACTGCAGCTTCAATCAGGCAACTATGTATCTACTATGTATACATATACCCATATCTGCACCGGTCCAAGTAATGCCCCAAAAATTATATTCAAAATGTTAAATTTACATATTTTATGCGGCACACACACACACACACACTTTGTAGGCTTTAGCATTTGGCTTTTACTTTGGCTTTATAGACGCCACACGTCCAGCACATAAGCTTCAGAAATCGCATATGCAATCAAATTGCAAATAGCCAAATGAGCCACAGAATGACCCCCAGAACCTCAATCGACAAACTGCCCAGCTACCTGGTAACTAGTTGTAGCCCATAGCCAAAGTCTAAGGCCAACATGTAGCATGCAACATGCACAATTTGTGCATAGTCCAATCCTGTGGCTGCAGCACAAAATAGCATAATATTGACTAGGAAAACTATTAAACTGTCAATCGGAGCACTCAGGCCGACAAACCAATCCGCATAGACATGGAAGCTCTTGTAGATGCAGCTACAAACTGAAATGTGGCAACACGTTGCACAGCTTATGCCGGATGGTTAACTGCAGACCATTTGGAGCCGACTGCGCCTGCCTTTAGCAGCACATTTAGCTATAAAATATGAAGCATGTAATGCGAAAGTGCGGTAATCCTTTTAGTCTAAAAATTCCTTTAAATGCTTTACCCCAATCGAAGTTAGTAGAGTATTGTAAACTCCAGACAAAGGAGGAGAAGGCTCAAAAACTGCTTGCTTTGTAAAAGCAACCGTGACTCACGACATACACAATAAGCTGCGATAAAAAAAAAAGACTAAGAAAGACTTTCTCTGAGATCAATAGAAAAAAAAGACGATTCTTCAAAGACACTAGGTTGAAGCCTTGGGCACAGCAGCTTGGCAGAAATTACATTTGAACCGATTTAGTTCAGTGTGCCGAATAGGCCCTGCGCTACACTATTCAACAAAAGTTTAAGAGCAACTGAAAAAATTGTTTCCCTTGAACTCATCGTCAATATTGCTGGCAATGAGCTGATAGAAGACGAACATTTTTTTCAACAAGCTAACGATTCAAAACACACGTCCAAACTTTGAAAAAATTATTTAAAATCAAAAAATGACAGCGATGTACTCAAAGTGATGGATTGACCATACCAATCTACGGACGCAAATTCCATAGAAACATTATGTGAAGAATTAAACAGAAAGTGAACTTAAATTTTGCAGCGTAGTGTATATACATTAAAAGTAAATTTAGTGTCGAGCAGCATTCCATGTTCTTTTCATAATTCCACACTACCAAGAGTTAGTATCGCTAAGGATACGATGTGATCCTAGAGTCAACCGACCTAACAACTAATAAAAGAATGGGTAAGATGTTCTCTTATCTCTGATGTCACTGGGACGATGGGATACGAGGTGATGCTAGAGTCAACCGACCTAACAAGTAAAATACAAAAATTCGCGAATTTGTTTTTTGTTTCAATGACAAAGTTGACGAAATTGTCTCTTCTTAAACCACGTACAGTAACAGAAGAATCGGTAAATTGTTCTCTTATCCCTGACGTCACTGGATGGCGATCCAAGAATTAGCCAAACTAAATTGATAATATTTTTTTTGTTTCAATTACAAAGTTGCCGAAATTGTCTATTTTTAAAATACGTACAGTAAGAGAAGATTCGGTAAGGTACTCTCCACTGCCACTGGGATGATGGGACACGAGGCGATCTATGAATTAGCCGAACTAAAAACTAAAAGAAAAGCTGACAAAATTTTTTTGTTTCAATCACAAAGTTGACAGGATTGTCTTTTCTAAAACCACCTACAATAACAGAAGAATCGGTAAGGTGTGCTCTTACCTCTGACGTCACTGGGACGATGGGATACGAGGCGATGCAATAATCAGCCAAACTGAAAACCAAAACACAAATATTGACGAATTTATTTTTGTTTCAATCGCAAAGTTGACGTGACTTACTTTTCTGAAACTACATACGGTAACAGAAGATTCGATAAGGTGTTCGCCTGCCTGTGACGTCACTGGGATGATGGGATACTAGGCTATTTAAGAATTAACCAAACTAAATTGATATTTTTTTATGTTTCAAAAGAAGATTCGGTAATTTCCTACCTCTGACGTCACTGGAATGCTGAGATACGATCCATGAATTAGCCGAACTAGAAACTAAAACAAATATTGACAAATTTTGTTTGTTTCAATCGCAAAGTTGCCGAAATTGTCGTTTCTAGTAACAGAAGATTCGGTAAGGTGTTCTCTTACCCCTGATGTCACTGGGGTGATGTTAGACGAGGCGATCCAAGAATTAACCAAACTAAATTGCACTTTTTTTTTCTGTTTCAATCGCAAATTTGACGAGATTGTCTTTTCTAAAACAACGCGCCTACCTCTGACATCACAGCGCTACTGAATTAAGACAAACTGGCATATCTTTTAATGCTACAATCTTCCAACGGCTCAACGCATCGTGTTAAATGTTAAATTCGCTTAAATGGCATAAAATTGATATAACTTCAATGGCAAAAAAAAAAAAAAATCACACTTTAATCCATTGTCAGGCAGGCTGACAACAAACACGTCGACTCTTGGCCAAAGTTCGACAGGCAGCCAAGTTAACTGGCTTGCTGGCAAAAACCCGGGTAACGGGCCACCAAATGTGTTGCTTCAAAATTGCAGCGTTACATCAACAAACAAAAAAAACATACCATACGTCAAAAAGGCGTCGAAACCGTTGATACAACACAAAAAAATGGGCTATGTACTCAAACTGATTGCTCCACTTCGACGGTTTGCCGTCAGTTGTCTGACGTCAGGCATCAGGCATCAGGCCGTCGCCCCAGCATCATACCATAACCACCATAACCCATACATCGAAAACGAGCGTCTGTGAGCCCTGAGCCGTCAGTTTGATGCTGCAGCCGTTTCGAATTTTTGCAGAGTTCTGGCCTGGCCGCAACGTCACGTGCGCTCTTAAAAATCAACATGATGATATTTTGCTTGGTGAAGCGCAGCCAAGTTGAAGGAAAAATTGCACTGCAAAATACCAGACTCAGTAGCAAACAGTCAGACAGTCAGACAGTCAGATATAAAAATTCAAAGATATAGCTTTATATATGTAGGTATTTATATACATGCTACATCACAGTCAGTTTAGAATCAATAAAACATAACTTTGCGTGTTGATTTTTCCATCACACCGACTCCCTCTGACGTAGAGAATTCGCTTAAGGACAAAAAGGTTATGATATCACGGCTGCCAAAGTCAAAGCCAAACGCAAGACTTATAGCCAAAGCCAAAAGCTGCTCTTAAGGTGGCTTAAAAATCATAAAGAAAACAAATAAATAAATATGGTGTACGTTTGAGAGCTTGCGCGAACAATTTTGAGATACCCTTCATAAGCCTGTCTGGGAAGCTCACATTTTTAGACTCGACTGCGGCTTCAGGCTAAGATCCAAGACGACTTTAATATTTCAGTTAGGTACTCTTTTAACTTAAATACTGCACAGTGGCACAATCGTTGTAGAGCAGTTTGTCATACCGTGAAATGATTCTTTTATTTACTGCCCTAAAAAGGTAAACATACGTCTAAACGACGTACGTTGGCTTTTACTTCCTTAAGGGATATTTTCAAAGTAAACGTTGACATATCGTATTTTAAACGCTTTCTGTAGTTGCTTTTTATTTGTTAGCATCATAATATTTAAATAAAAATTATAACAAACTTGTACTGTGAGGATCGTATTTGAGAGAGTAAAAAAATTAAAACGTGGACTTCTTGCGGACCTACGTTGCCTTAGTAGAATTAATACTACAAATTTGTTGTCTTAACTTGAAAAGTTTTTGTTTTCGAAATATATATTTCGAATATTATAAAATATTTCATCGACGTTGCCAGCAACACGTCCTTTCGACGAAGGATGAAGTTTAGGTGATAATTTAAATTTTTCGAACTTGATTAATTTTATTTGATTTCAATACTTCTAAAGTGGCATAAGCATAGTGGGCAGATACTAAAACTGTGCAAAATAATTTCAAATTATTATATTTTAAAGGAAAAAGATGTTAATTTTTCATAAGCTTTTCGGCAAATTAATCATAACCAGTTTCTCCGAAATAATCTTGCCAAATCTGGATTTTTCTTTCGATTTAATAATATGGTTTTTGCACAACATCTATATTAATCTCCAGTTTCTTTTTTCTACAAACTCAATATACCCCATGCCATAAGCTACGGGGTATTAAAAAATAAAAAAACCGAAAGAACAGCAAAAATGTTTATTGTAAACATAGTAGAAGACGACATGTTTGTACATGCATAAGAAATAAAGCACAACTAAAATGACAGACGAGAGTAAAAGGAGCAGAAAGCTAAGGCAGCAGAAGAGACTGAGTTTAAAGAAGAGTCTGAGTTGAGAGAAGAGTTGGAATGAGAAGTGACATAATGCAGGCGCTAAGGCGAAACCAACAACCGTTTGACAGACTCGTCTGTGCGTCTGTGTGTGTGTGTGTGTGAGAGAGAGAGAGAGTCTGTCATAACGCGCTCTGTTTAGGGATTTCCGCTCGAATGCGAATTTGATATGCGCAATAAAATATTAAAAATAAAAATAAAAAAAAAACTACAAAATTGTTTTTAAAGCGTATAATTCACAAGCGAGTTAAAAATTCATTCAGTCAGCCGTGAGAGATAAAACAAAAATCACGCATCCACAAACAGAATTGACACGCATATGCATGCAGGCGAAAGGAAAATGGAAAAACTAAACAGAAACCATGAAAAAAAAAAAAAAAAACAATAGAAGAAAAAAAAAAAATATGAAGCAAAACCAAATGCGTTTTCCGACGCTTTTCGCGCATTTTGCACGCGTTATGCATGCAAAACAAACTGTTTGAATGTAGTACAGTGGAACCTCCCCAAAGCGAAAAATAAATGGTTCTCACGAGATGCTGGCTTCATATGTATGTTGTTGGGACCTAATGTTCCAACTCACTTAGGCCAAGCATAGGCCCGTTGTGATACCGATACAGGACAAATTAGGGGAATAGGAAAAGTGGATGCTTTACGTGGGATTCGAACCCACAACCTCTGGGATGATAGTATCGAGGCCGCCCATATGTATGCCTAATAAGTCAAAAAAAAAACAACAACTTTAAGAGATTTTATTTTTGGGACACTTGCTAGCTAATGAACACGCTAAAATGAGAATGAGAATTGCTCAGAATCGAGAGATCTCCGCGCATTCAATTTTCAAATAAGAGCACTGCTTGTTTTTTTTCAACTGTTCGTCAATCGGAACACGATAATAAATCTTTTGCAAATGAGATGATGTAACGCTAAACTAACTGAAGTAACGTGAGCAGCTTAAACCAAGCCATCATCTGATAAATCTTCGTCATTGCAGAAGACGCAATATATAGGGTGGGTCATCTGCTGGTTTGGTCTAATAGCTAGAATCGGTAAACGTCATGTTTGATTCTTTCTACGGAGAACGTGCTGTCACTTTGCATTTGTTCTCCACATCTCATATGGAGCAGCTTTCAACATGTCTATGCAACTGACTCTATCAATAACGTTGCAGACCTCTATGGCTACCATACGGTATTAAAGATTTCAAAAAACAATGGTAACTGACTATTGTACTGCACTGCAGTCACATAATGCACAGCATTTGCAGTCAGTATTGAAAAACTTTGATTGATTGATGTTTGAGAATGTCGGGAAGTTAATTCCGTTATGCCCCACCCCATCAGGCCGCAACAATCAAGAGTTTCCACCATAGTTTATCCCTGATGAAGGCTTCAACAAAATGCTAATTTGCCAGCTAGTTTTATTTTGTGCAAAAATCGCATAAGCAAAAAGTATGTTTATTTATTTGAAACATTTTGATTAACCAAACCAAATGAGGAACCGGAATGTTTGCCAATATATATCTACTATTATATATGGTATTATCATAGCCAATGCGCACGACCAAAACAATTTTAATCAAATCAAATTTTATTTCCAAGCGCCAAACAATAAAAACAACGCACAAACAAACTATGGAACAAAAACAATTACAAAAACGACAGCAATGGAAATGGACTGTGAAAAGTATTTTGGCCAAGTTTGGTGGCAGTAACGAAAACGGCAAAAACAAATATGGCTTACTTTAAGCTCGACGTTGATGGACTTTGGGATACACTATAAGGAAAGCTTTAAAAAAGGCTATCACTATTGCCACTAACAAAATAAATCCAAAAGTTTTTGAAAAATTGGGGAAGCCGCAGGATACGCAAAAAAAAAAGCTTGAATTTTTCTTCAAAAAGTATAAAAATTTCATTCAATTCAATCAAATTTAAGTTTTGACGCTCATAAAATAACACCCTATACATACGAATTCTTTCTCTAGGCAAACTTTAATCATCAGCTAGCCCTTCTCCAAGATTGAGTTGTTTTTTACAAAATTTTTAAGCTTCTACGCTCTTAAAAAAACACCCTATTGCTTTTCCTAGCTCTCTCTTATAATATCTAGAATCTAGACATAAATACGGACTGCAAATGGAATGCTCTTGTTGTTCTGATCATCTTGTTAATAAGTAGTAAGTGCTGCATAGTACCCATAACCATATAGCTAATAAACTCTTAGCTTAGCTCAAGTTATAGTGTATACCAAATTGGTAATAACACAAAATGGTGGCTCTTAAAATATGTGAAAAGTTGAAAATGAAAACCTAAACTAAATGCAGACTAAATGCAAATGCAGAAATACTTTTGAGCTGAGGCAAGTTGGCTTAGAAGTTGGGCGGAGCGGCGTGTTCTTTTTTTCTTAACTGCTTGGTGCGCATAATTGTCATTCAAGTTAGTTTTGAAATTTGCGCCATTTGACAACACTTTTTTGATGGATGCAAAAAAAAGCTTCACCAAATTGATTTTTTTTTTTTTTCGGATATTTGAGTCCATTGCTTTTTGCCAGGGTGGCGCTAGTTGTTGTTGTTGTTGCTGCGTATATAAACAGCAGTGCCACACCTACTGCCGCCCACAACTGACAGCCTGAGGCTGTTGGAGTAAGCATTTTGGTTAAAGAATCGATTTGCAAATTTATTCCTTTGGCTCGCGCAAGTTGATGCAATTTTCTATAAACTCGCAGTGGGCGTGGCAGCCAGGGGTTTGAAGTAAGGGGCGCGCCCGCTTGATGCCATTGATGCAGGCATTAACGCTGAGCCGATATCATGTTGACAGACTATAGTGATGATTGGTGTTGGCTGGCAGCAGGGATTGTCGCAATCGAATGGTTGGAACTCACTTCTACTCACTTCCGGCAGACACTCCAAGTGCTGGGTGGGCTGGTGGCATTCAGCTGAAAAGTTTTGCACAAATTGTGCCACAAATTTGCAACTTTGGCATAAAGTTTTTGGATTCAAATTACCTAAGCGCTGGCCCAACTCACCAACAACTATTATCCAAGCAGTGCCACTAGTTGGTGGCGTCGCCTGTTGAAAAGTGAAAAGCGCAAAGTAGTTCTCCAAAAAGTTGCCAGATTGTGTGACAAATGTCGCAAACACCACCAGCACACACACTCCGACCAGCCCTGCTTCAGCAGCGCACAACATCAACACCTTCATCCAAAAAGACAAAAAAGGGACGGAGTTTGTTTGCACTTGTTTTGCATTCGACGAGGAGCAACTTGGGCAAACACAATCTGTTAGGCGCCACAAATTGCAACCAACTCTTAGTTAGGTATAGGTAGTTACTTTTATGCGTTAAATCAATACAGGAAACTTTTTTGAAAGATTCTTAATAACGTTGGCCTAGGTGTGGTTTGATTGATCTATAACTACTAGGCCCCAACGGATTTGGAACTGTCTGAATGTTACAAAATTTCGACATGAAAATTTCTTCCAATGAAAGAACGTTGTTTGCCACAAATATTCATCGAAATCTTTGAATGCGTTCTTGAGCTATCAACAAAAAGCTGTTTCTTACAAAGTATATAAGAAAATTATTTTTATTATTATTATTTTTCATGAATTCAAATTCAACAAATCAAAGATCATACAAATCGGTTTAGCCGTTCTAGAGTTATAACTGGTATAGCTAATACTTTTGTATAATTGGTAGTACTAGAAAGTATTTGGCTTGCAGTTCCAATATTTTTTGTGTACGCTCAACTCCTACTAATTGTTCATACATCTTATGTTTACTATTACAATGCCTAAAAATATAATCAAATGTACATCGTGAGGACACGAAATTTCAAATTACGCATTGCGCATCACCATTCATGTTCTCAATGAAAAAAATCTCTCCCACTCTTTATTAAACATTTTTCGCTCAGCTAAAATCAAAACGTTGCGCAGCGTAATTCAACTTTGTCAAGTGACTACCCATAAGCAACTGATATTGTTTTCTCTGCTGTAGTGGCAGTAAAGCAGACCAACAATAGCCGAAGCTACGCACCATCAACTTCGTGTCTGTTGCTTACCAACGTCAGCGTCGCAATACGTCACTGCGGCAGAGAAAACTTCAATACATACGCAAAAAAAAATTGTGAGTGTATTTTGT
The DNA here is from genome assembly GCA_949987675.1 of Chymomyza fuscimana. Lineage (NCBI taxonomy): Eukaryota > Metazoa > Arthropoda > Insecta > Diptera > Drosophilidae > Chymomyza > Chymomyza fuscimana. The sequence continues at coordinate 35,401,984 of OX465090.1, read as the reverse complement.
GCCGACCACTTTGAACTATAGTAAAGAAAGGAAGTCCAGCGATAAATATATATATCATATGTGTGAATAGATTAAAATGGTTTGCTAGAATTTTTAAAATTTTTGATATTGTTCGAAATTATGTTGCGTATGGTTCATTTAATGCTAGTATTAAGATACTTTTGCTTTAAGAAGTTGTGAATTATAAGCAGGCCAAGTGAAATAAAAGTGGGCAACGTATAGCGCGGATATCTATAGCAGTGGTCGGCACAAAATGCACTCACAATTTTTTTTTTGCGTATGTATTGAAGTTTTCTCTGCCGCAGTGACGTATTGCGACGCTGACGTTGGTAAGCAACAGACACGAAGTTGATGGTGCGTAGCTTCGGCTATTGTTGGTCCATGGTATAATTATATATTATACCATGTTGTTGGTCTGCTTTACTGCCACTACAGCAGAGAAAACAATATCAGAGCAACAAGAGCCGAAGCCACGCACCATCAACTTCGTGTCTGTTGCTTACCAACGTCAGCGTCGCAATACGTCACTGCGGCAGAGAAAATTTCAGTACAAAAAGCACGCACACATGCATGCATTTTGTGTATAACACATGACGTGTGTCGACGTCGCTAATCCCTATGCTCGCGTGCATAGGCCGTGCCGACCACTGATCTATAGTATAGCGTCTTGATATTTATACCCTGTACCGTATGCTACAGAAGGAGACGTCGGAGACCCCCCAAAGTTACCTAAAGTATGATCAGGGTGACTAGAGAGGTCGATATATCCATGTCCGTCTGTCCGTCTGTCTGTATGAACGCCTAGATCTCAGAGATGGTAAGAGCTAGAGCAAGCAAATTTTCAGATTAGATGCGCCATTATGTCAGGGGAGACAAGTTTATTTTATTTTTTTGATATCGGGATTATATCATATAGCTCCCATAGGGGTGTTTCAGAGGACCTCGAAAAAAACCAAAAGTTTTAGATGGATAATTCGTTTGTTTATGAAGATATTGTAACCAAATTTGGCATTCGCGAGTTTTTTATAGTTCCCAAGCACTGTACCAAATTTTATAAAAATCGGTTGACTATATCATATAGCTCCCATAGGACCAATCGGTCAAAAAAACGTTTTTTGAACAAAATTCGCTGTGTTTCGTTTGTTTGTGAGGATATTGCCACCGATTTTCGCATTCAGAACTTTTTTTAGAGATCTTCACCACTGTACAAAATTTTATAAAAATCGGTTGACTATATCATATAGCTCCCATAGGACCAATCGGTCAAAAAAACGTTTTTTGAACAAAATTCGCTGTATTTCGTTTGTTTGTGAAGATATTGCAACCAATTTTGGCATTCAGAATTTTTTTCCATAGGAACGACCGGTCAAAAAAACATTATTGGTTCAAAATTCGTCTGTTTTTGGTTGTTTATGATGGTATTGTAATCTAATTTGGCAATCAAATGTATTTTGGTGTTCTTAAGCAAATTTACCGCATTTTATTGCAAGCAGTGGTACAGGGTATCCCAAAGTCGGCCGCGCCCGACTTTAACGTACGCCATCTTTTTTAGGGTAATTTGGGGTCGAGAAACACGAAAATGGCAACCTTTTTTTTCTTAAGCACCGTTTTCGAGATATTTTCGAAAAACATGTTTTGGGCACTTTTTTCAGTTATTCCTTGATATATCGTCAACAAAATATTGTATCGACATAAAATATGATTAGATCGAAAAGTATTGATGTGCTCTTTCCAGATATATAATATGTACAGATTAAGTACAAATTATCGAAGTTACAGGACCCCAAAGTCGAAAGAAAGGATAATTTTTTACCATTTTTCAAAATTATACATTTTCGGTATGCTTTTTTTAAACGAAAACGAAAAACGAAAAAAAATTATGTTAAGCATTAAGCTGAAAGAGAATTCTTTTAGGAAAATTTCGAGTCTAAGATCTTCGAAATCGGATAGGAATTGTAGATGTTATGGAACCAGCAACGAAAAATCACGACTACTGCTGCATACAAATTCGTGAAGTAGTAACTGAAAATTTTTTTTTCATACAAAAGTGCGATTGGGTGTTGATTGTAACTTCCGTACCTGGTACGATTAAGGTACCACTGTATGCTTAATCTCATCTTCCATTCCTTCAATCGATTTGATTATTTCAAATCGAAAGTCAGATCGCTGCATCCATTCCAAGATCTAAAGCACGTCAGAGCTCTGACGACACAGACCAAAAAAAAAAACGTACAAAACGAAATATTTGCAAATATTCCAAAAACATAGCAGCCCTTGGCTTTCAAATCCGAAAATTTATTATTTTTGTATCAATGCTGTTACTTTAGTGCAAATTTTCTGGGCTAAAGTATTTCGAATCAAGGCTGGTTTGAAATAAACCAAGCAAAATATAATCTTCAACCTTTGGTCAGAGTATGCAAAAGTTGAACCGCCCAAAAAACCCGCAACAAAAGGTTACACTCAAATTAATGTGCTCATCATCATGACGATGACTCTTTATTTATGATTATAATACCAGCATGAAAAGTTATATCAAAGACTCCCAAGTATATCCCGTAGCTGGTATTATATAGTTGGCATGCAAAAAAAGCTGCTCAGAAGCCAAAGGCTTCTTGGATACCCTGCCAATAGATTTGCTCCAATGTATTCGGCATAGCATCGAATTCGGAAGCTGGTATTCCAACTTGCATAAACTGCATGGTAGTGCAAGATGGTGCAGTTTGTTCCAAGTCGATGGTAATAAGCGAATAGTGTCCGGGTGCCCAGGCTTTGAGGCGCCAGAATTTTACGATTTGCTTGCCAGGCACAAGTAACTTAAATTTACCCAGCACACTGCCATTGTATAGAACGAACTCACCGCCGGGAACAGGATTCACTTTGGCGGCCATGCGTGTAAATAGATGCATGTGCTGTTCATTTGTTAGAGTATGGTAGAGCTGATCGGCATCGCACTGGAACTCCTTGCTCAGACAGAGTATACGCGTGTCTATCTTATAGCCATCGCACCGAGTTATGTGGTCGGGCTCCTTCTTGGCTGTGGCATTCAACGAGTTTGAAGTAACCTTATAAGCCGTCTTTTCTATATTTGTAACGTTCTTCAAGATGTCATTAGTGTTGGCTACTGCTTGGCACCCCTCATTCTTCTTGGGTAGCAAAAAGTTCTTGGAATACTCTTGCTTAAGTTCCTGTATATAGATGTCAAGTTGTTGACGTATGCGTTCACGACCCACGTTATACATAAATTCTTTGATTGACTCCGATTCATCGTTGGAGTTGTCAATGCTCACAATGATATTTATTTCATGCAACGCATGCTCCTCGGAAAGATTGGGTACGCCCAGTTTGCCCTTATGCCACAGCTGGCTCTGTGAGTTGAGCAAACGTCCGGACCACTTCAACTCCAGTTCCCATTCGTAGAAGAACAATAATTTGCCCTTACGATTGTTCACGCTAGCCTCGCCATTGTTGGTATCTATGGCATCCACCACACACTTAAAGTCTCCTTGTTCTAAACAAAAAATATATTTAAAAAAAATAAAAAGAAAATGCATTTAATTTTGGACGCACCTATTTCAAAATTCTTGAAAAGCTCTTGAAGACGCCCCTTGGACCAAGTCGTTGCGTTCTTCTCACTCCAGTGCCAGTTGTTGACATTAGTCGCGTCCGGACGATCTTCAACTATCCAGCGCGGATCACCTTTACCCCACTCGGCCATTTTTTTTATTTATGTCTTGCTTGTCTTTATGTAAAATGTAAACACTTTTGAAAATTTATTTTTTAGTTTTTAATTTTACAATTTTACGTATTTGCTACCGCCCGGTTCGAATGTCGAAACTGAACTGAATAAAAATCACAATCGACTTGACCACATTAATTTCAGACTGACAAGTAAGTCGAAGCTAAAGTTTAGAGACTAATTTTTTTTTTGTCCAATTAAAATTTTGTAATAGCCTATTTACACTGGGCCACATCTGACATCTGACATCATTCCAACATCTTGTGGAAATGTTCCTATCTTATTATGTCCCGATGAAAATATATTCGATAATTTTTTTTGCAACTCTAAATTTTAGTTATTCGCTGCGAAAAAGCAAACAATGTGAACGAAAAAGACTGACAACTTTTAAACGTTAAAACAAAATGGAACAGAAACTGCGGTACTTGCATATGCGATGCATTGTCGTCGTTATTACTTAATAATATAAAAACATTTCTTATTAATTATTTTTGAATTTTCTTCGCAATTTACTGATTTTACATGTCAGCCTGTCAATATGACAGCAAGATGTTAGATGTAGTCAGTGTGAACACCTTTTTCATATCTTCAAAAAATCCCATGCGTTCCGCTCAGATGTGCTCAGTGTAAATAGGCTCCCTTCAGTTCGGTTCAGGCCTGAATTAGTCATGAAATCATGCCTGAATTTTCGGTACCAGCCATGAATCTACGCATTCATTTGTCACTGAATTTAACACATACATGTCCTAGGCGTTCAGGCCTGAACCTTAGCCGTAAACATCAGCTATGAATTCAGTGCTGATTGACTTTGAAAAGTCAGGTCTGAAACCAGGCATGAATTTTAAAAAAAAATCGGACATGAATTCAGTGCTATCTTTTTTTGAACGCCGTCAATGTTGGCGCCCATGGCAACGGCATCATATGAATTTAAGGTTTTTCAAGACGCCTCCTGGCTGCATTAAATTAATCATTGTTTTCACCTGTGAATTAATAAAATTTTAATTTACAAATAATAATGATAATAAAACACAACTTACATATATCGTTTGGTTTGGGTTCTGTAATAAAAAAATATTTTTACCTAGTAGTATGAGAGGACGTAATGTGCAGTGATGAGATATGCAAGGTTAAAATTAAACTATTTTTTTTTTGGATATAATAGTTGGCAATACTCCGCTTAATGACTTTTAGTTGGCTAATATTGTTAACTGATATTATAAAAGTGGGCCTAATATTAACGTATGAGATTTGCATTGGTTAAAATTATATTTTTTAAAATTATGTTTTGCAAGAACAGCTTGCCTTACAGCGGGCGCCATCTAGCGAACTTTGGTGGCGCCATCTTACGTAATAACACTGTGTTGCTTGTTTATCGGCCTGCACTTGCTGTACGCGTTTTCGTATACTATATACAACTTTCGTTAATTGCTTTCCTTAATAAATCCAAGCTTGACCCAGCGCATTTATGTTTAGGCTGGAACTCTGATTACTTGAAAGCCGCTTAAACTTGAAATGGCATATTTTAATAAGCCAAATGAAGATATACATAATATCAAGGGTTTTGGCAGTTAGTCGCAGAGAGCCTTGTCTTGTTTTATCTCTTTATTACATTTAATATTTATGCATTATTTGCTTTGTTCTAGTCAATCTCTTTTATAAGCACTCTTTCGCATTCTTGCCTTATTTTTTGTTTCTCTTTGGCCAAAAGCAAATTTATTTTTGAGCAACCAACAACAGCCTTCAGGCCAATACATATATACTAGACCAATGTTGTTGTTTATTCTTTTATGTCTTTGCTTCTTTTTTTTTCGCTCTCTCCCTTATTATTTTGTCTTTTAAATTTACTATTTGCTTTGACGCTGTCGCTGTCGCTGCCGCTTTGTGAATTATAATACCAGACGTCATCCATATGCTAATACGCTCCGCGAGTTGTTATATAAAAATTATGCTTCAATGCCGTCCTTTGGAAAACTCTAGCTCTGTAGTGCAAAGTATGGAGACATGAAATCCAATGCCAAAGCAGAGCGTGCATAACTTTGATAGACCCAGAACTTTTAAAAGAATCCAGATTTATGCTAAAATTACGTTAAGCAGTGGAATTTTTTTTTTCTGCATTGTCAAGATTTTTATATATTTAATTAAGTTAACAGCATCTGCATCTTATTTTGGTAAATTTTTTTTGTAGTATTCTTTTTTTGCCGTTTGTGTTTGAAACGAAACGGTCACATTAAACAGTCACAAGAGTTAAATAAGAAAAAGAATTGTCGTCAACGTCTATTGTTAATATTTTTAATACAAGTGTGTACACAACGCGCAAAAAGCAAAGTATCTGACAGAACATAGATTCAATGGGCAGAGCCGCTAGTAAAAGATTGCTCAGAGCTGTACTTATTTTTAATTAAATTAATTTTTCAATACCAATATTTACACTTTGTGGTGAATTTTCGTTTCGTGGCCTTGGTACAGCATGCGGCTGTTCTTTATAAATATTTGCATATGATGAAAAATAATTTGAGCACTTGAATTGGTTGGTTGGAGCGACAATTGTCTCCTAAATGACATACCAAATGTAATAAGCAGCCTTGTTATTATGCGATTTTTTCGATCCGCCATTTATTTCGCTCCCAAAGTAAGTTGCTGCACATTTTTCTTGAAACGGCTGTTGTTACTGCTGGCGCCATCTAGTGGACTTGAAAATGAAAATGTGCAAATGCGGCAACACTGTTTTGTTACGAACTATGCTTACGGCTTAAAAAGAAGTTTGTGACCAAAAGTTTGGCTCCAACGTAAAGTCGGTCTTACTCTAGGGCTGGGGAAAACTGGCTGATGACTGAAGGTCTCGCAGCTAAGCTCCAAGTTTTTATCAACCGCTGTCTCAGAAGAATCCTGGGTATTTGGTGGCCAAGAACCATCGCGAATAGTGAGCTGCATAGAAGATGTAAGGGCGAACCAAAATTCATCCAAATCTGACGGCGAAAGTGGAAATGGATTGGGTATAACAAGCGAAATCCCAAGAGAAGCCCTGGACTGGAACCCGTAGGGAGCCAGTAGACGTGGGCGCCTAGAGCAACCCTAAACGACGACATTAGAGCTTCCGGAAAATTAAAGCGCTGGCGAACAAAAAAAAAAAAATATTGTTGAGGACTTTTGCTCCAACAGGAGTCACACAGGACACTAACTGGTCGATTTAAGCTAAGATCTCTTGGAGACCATGTGGTACACTGTGTTGAATAAATTCACAAAGAAAAAGCAAGTAGAAAGAATAGTGGGAAATGCAGATATTTGAAGAAAGTTTTTCCCAGCTGCTGGCTGCGTTAACTAAGCAGTGCAGGGTTATCACATGTCAGCTATTGACTGCTTGCTCTCTTCTCCTCATCTCCGCAGAGATGCATTCTCTCAGCCATGGTGCAGTACCTTGTTCCCACTCCTGTCAACATCCTGTTGCTGTTCTTGTTTAATCACCTTCCTGCGTCACATCCCTACCCTTTAGCGTAACGTTCTGTTACAAAAATTTAGATAAATTTAATATGCCCTTTTATGCTGTAAGTCGGTATAAAAAGAAAGTTTTAACAAAAAAAAAAAGCCAACAAAATTTGGTAGTTCATGTTGAGGGGCTTACACTCGCACACCCACACACATACACCCACACACATACACATACACACACACACACATACACGTAAGCGCCTGCGATATGGCTAATGTCGTTGTTGTGGATAAAATTCAATTTACTGCATGAGTCCATAAACACACACACACATACACGTTCAACCACATAGGCACAGAAGCATACAGATACACACGCATACATAGCTACATACGCATACACTCACATATATGGCAAACGGCAAACAAAGCGCGGCTGCTTCGCTCAAGCGTGCGGTTAGCTGCCTTTGCTTTACATGTGGGTGTATATATGTATGTGTGTGTGTGTATTTGCAGCTGTATGCGTGTATTGGTAGCTCTGTGAAGCATATAATCGACAAAACATTCGCACACGCACACGCTCACACATATGTATAAACAGCCAGCCGCCACAATGCGTATACGCCACCATAACCAAGCCAGGCCAAAAGCAGCGCAGCGCAGCAGCAGCAGCAGCTGAAGCGGTAGCAGCGGGAAAAGCCAAAGTCAAACCGCTTAAAGCTAACGAAAATTGCCAGCGACAACATCATAAACTCAATATTCAATCCATTTGACTTTTTGTCGGCACAATATTCTGGTACTGGTCCTGGTCCTGGTCGGGGCTCTCATCGTCTCTATCGCTGCTGTTGCTGCCAAAGTTGATGGCTCTGATGCGGGTGCTGCCACATTGTGGGCCAAGGGGCGTGGCACATGCATACTAACATACTCCATATAACAATGTTGGCGCGGACTTTTTGGCATTGATTTTCAGACACTGATTGTGTTGTGTCTAACCGATTGATGGTTGCTGTGTGTGTGTGTGTGAGTGTGTGTGTGTATGTGTGTGGGTGGAGCGGTTAGGAGATGAGCGCTTACAACTCTTATATGGTGACATCAAAAACAATGCGTTTGTCAATAGATCAACAGATCGACCCAAAATTGAAACGACTGACAATCAGCTGACAACAACAACAGCAACAGCAACAACAACAAGACCAACTCAATTATTGTATCTGAATTTCATGCAAATGCTCAAAAATCAAACACATCTTGTTTTTCCCATTTTATTTATACTCTGTAGCAGATGCGAGTACTTGCTATACGAAAACTATTTGAAGAGAAATGTTTTGCAGCTGATTTCTTCTATTTTGGTTATGGAATAATTGTAAAAGATACTTCCAAGATTATATAAGCTTATCTTGAATGAAAAAGTGGTTAGTAAGTTTTTAAGCGCTCTCATAATCGGTTAAACGGCCTTTAGCAAACTCTTAAAAAACTTTTACTTATGCTTTACGTAAGATGGCACCACCAAAGTTCAATAGATGGCGCCAGCAGTAACAACAGCTACTCTGTGTTGCCGCTACAAAACGCGTTAGGTTTAAAAATGAAAATTTTGCAAATTTTTAAAAATCTTTAGTTGCAGTTTTCGTTACCTTATGCAGCTTAGACCCTTTAGACGTCATATTACATTAAATATTTTATTTTTATACTATAAATCTTGTCTTTTAAAAGAGTATCTAATATTCGCATCAAAGCATAAGCTCTCATTTTAGTTGCAAATGTTGAGTTTGTTTTTCCATTTTATTTTGTTTATGTCAGCCGTTGGCCCATAAGCCAAAATGCATTTTCAATTGGGTTTGAAGGATTGGCAATGACTGACAATGGCCAAACAGTGCCATCAAAAAATATATTCCAGCCATCCGGGGCATATGGCAGACCAGCGACAAAAACAACCAACAAATAGAAGTCGCACAATGCATAAGTTAGGTTTAATTCATATGCGGTTAATGGATCCTGCTGAACCACTCCGACCCCCTGTGGTGGCACTGGGCAAACAATATTGGAGGGCATGACCAAATGCATGACGCGACTTTTCAGTGCTGTCTGGTTTTGACTGAAATGCCAACGAGAATGCTCCATCATCTGTGTCTGGTTTAGGAATTTTAATTTTAACAATGATTACTGCTGTGGCATGGAACTTTTTGCTATGATTTTTGCACATTATTAATGTAAATGGTTTAAAGAAGTTGAAGCTTGCAAAATATTTTAGAGAAATTAATATTAAAGGAGAGTTCAACTGTGGCTAAAGTAGTCGATGAGGACATTTTTTTTTTTAGTTATTAACTTAAAGCGGACTTGAAGTACTCTTCTTGGCAATAAAAATTAGATTGTTATGAAGAAGCAGATGTACTGAAAATTATATGGATGAACAAGAAACGGCAAGCTGTATTAATGCGAGTTAAAAATCGTTTAGCTTATTAGACTCACATGAGACTACATACTAACTATGGTATACTGTAATGAAGCAGCATTTATTCATAGGTAAAGATGACAACCCTGTTTTAATAAGCATAACTGTGTCAACCTACAGTTTGGAAATACTGAGAAGAGCAAAGGCGGCTGACATTGATCCCATTAACAAACTTCATCTGACTGCATTCTTAATATAATAATTGTTGTCCATAGCTCTTGTAGTCCACAATGTGTTTCGACGGAAGAGCGACGGAATATCTTTAGGCTATGCAAATGTAAGAAGAGAAGAAGAGTTAGAGACCCCTCAAATTGAACTTTAATATGGTCAGTAGGACAACAAAAAAATATATATTGACATGTCAGTCTGTACGTCTGTAAGTAAATTAACTTTTGTTCATTGTGTTGGGTTTTTGTTTTATTAAATGTATCTTTTATTAGTTTGTACTCTTTTCATTGTTACATACAAATTTAGACAAAAAGTAACCTTAGCTTAACATAATCTTGTTACCCTAATCTCCCTCTATACAAGCTTTCCAACTCTAAAAATAGCTCAAAGCTTCTCCAAGCTTTGATGCCGAAACTTATCTCCGCTGATCAAAACAATAAGTTCTCGAAGCTAACTCAAAACGCCTTGAGAATAAGTTTTATCTTTTTGTTTTTACACTCTTACTGAGAGTATGTTAACTTGTGCACCCAAGAACTAGAATAACTAAACTTGTCATTTTGACTGCATATGCAGCTCTAAATAATTTCGTAAAGAAAAGCACCCTATATTTATTTAATTACGCTGTAATGTGCTTTGGCTACAATTTGCAGTTGAATGAAAATGCTTACGTACTAATTATAGGTTTTATTTAATTTAGCATAAAAATTTAATTTAGACGTAACTCTTTGAATGCTTTGAAACTCAAAATGGCAGCACACACACACACACACACAGACACTGATACACTTAAGTGTGTATTAGTAAAGTCAACTTTAAAATGGCTCCCTATTGCCTGCTACTCTGCCTCTCACTCACTCTCTCTTGGCCACAAAGCCTGCAGCGTGTGTGTGTGTGTGCCACATAAAATGTCCAACATGCAGGCAAATCAAGATACATATATACATACACACATAGATACACAAATGCTAAGATACATACATACATATATAGCGCTCATTGGCTCGTTGGCAGCCAAATGGCAAGTGCTTTGCAAAATTCCATCAGTATATGCTTTTGCCTATATGGTACTCTGCCTCGACTGCAAAAACCCAACCCCACATAGCCCCGCTGCTATTCCCGGCAACTAACATCGATGGTTGGGTCGTTCATGGCATTGCATTTTGAGTTTTTGGCTTCGATTTGCTTTGGCAGTAAGCATTTTCTAGTGCTAGATAGTTTTTGTTGAGGGATTTCGCTTGGCCTGATTGTGGCACTTACAGTCGCGTCATTTTGATTTTTCACATGACTCTTTGAGTGCGTGTGTCTGTGTGTGTGTGTGTGTGCACGCCTGAGTGCCTCTTTAGCCATACTCAAGTGCCTGGGGGACATTAGAGCGCATAGCGACGACCATTTCGTTCACATATATACATATACATATGTATATGTATGAGCAGGCTCTATAACTCTGTCACATGGTCCATGCAGACCCCAACTGCCAGACAGCCCGTTGGCGGCACAAGACCAGTTCACTTTTACACTTATGCTAACTCCGCTACACTTTAGAACTCGACACACTGTGCCCCGAAACTCTGCTCACTGTCAGCGCACACTGAGTGACTGACAGACTGCTCAAATCTGGCCAATGTCCCAGGCGTCTTTGCCGTTGTCATTTTCAATGCTCACGCGCTCTTTTGGCAGCATTGATTTCTGCGGCCCCACGTTGGGCGCAGCCAACAAACACAAACACATTTCGCTTTGGCACATTTCGCTTGATTGCCCATTTCGAGCAGCACAAAACGTTTTGCCCAACGACAACTACACCTCAGCACTTCCGAGTAGCACTTAATGTATATGTATACTCTTCCTTTAGAGAATTACCCTTGACAATATGTGTACATCTTCAAGTCAATATGTGGAGTAGCAGCAGCAGCAGCAGCAGCAGCAATCAGGCCAACTTGCAGTCTGGCAAACTGCTTAAACTTTTGCCACGCCCGCGGGTCTTAAGTCTTTGGACTGCTGTTGCTGCTTACTCATCAGGCGCCAAGGTTTTATCATTATTGGCAGTAGAGTCATCATTGGCTGTATGGCAAACATAAAAACCAGCGTAAAATTTGCAAAACTCTTAACATTTTTCAACGCCTACCCTACAGACAAACTTCTTACCCCTTCACATAGCTACAACCCACACATTGGCGCACCTCTTCAAGCGCTTGCCACAATTTTTTGGTTACAAGTTTTACAAGTTTCACCCACATTCAACTCACCAAGTTCCAAGTTCCAGCACCCCCTCAGGCTGTGCCTCGTTTCCGCTGTTTCCGCTGCTCTGCACGCTAATAAAAACATTAACGTTGTGCCACACACACACACACACACACACACACACACAACCAATATATGCGCCTCTGTGTGTGGCATAAGTTTGCTCATAAATAAATATTTCTTGGCCAAATTTTAAGCAGATTCAGACAGCAGCCCCCCAAAAAAAGCCTTAAAGTAGACTTTACTCCATATATATATAAAGTCTATATGTATGCGCGCTAGACGTGCGTGCCAATTTGTTAATAGAAGAAGTTTAGTTTCTGTAATTCGTAGATGAAAGTGCCAGAGCGTTCTATGAGGGGGACGGCAGTCCTTGCTACGACAAGACGTCGTCCATTTGTTTCAACTTTTCATGAAATTTATAAGATAACAAAAGACGCGAATGTCAAAACTTTTGTGGCCAGAGATTGAAACAATGGCGTCAAAGTTCAACAAGCTCAGACAAAATACTTAATTCATGCACCCACACACACGCACACATGCGTGTAGCTGTATGTGTGTGTGTGTGTGATTGGCTGATTGACTAGCCGACGCCGTCCGACAATGATTACATTAATTTGACAAGCGACTTGGGCAGTAAAAAACTTTTTCATTTTTTGTTTCTATTGACTTTTTATATTGGCAAAGTAGATTTATAACTAGAGATAGAGTCCATATATATACACGGCATAAGTGCATCTATAAAAATATATGTCAAAATTGCAAAAAAAAAAAACCAACTTTGGCACTTTCATTGGAAGAGATTTTATGATTTTTTTTTTTTTTTTTTATATAGGTTATTTACTTTGTGGTGCAAAAATGCATAAAGGCAAAAGTGCACGAGTAACGACGTAAAAAACACTAACAACGAGGCATAAAAGCAAAAGTGCTACACCAACAATGCGAGCAACAACAAACAGCAGTTTACAAGTACCATATGGGGCTGGTTTTTTTTTCAACAAAAGTTTTTGTATGAAAAGTGACAGTTAAAAATATAAAAACTAATTTTTTCCACTTATCTTCCACTATAAAGAAACTACAACTTTAATTATTAAAAAAAAAATTCCCTTTCTAACATACTTGAAGCTCTTTATGAGCGCAAAAACAGTTTGTACACACTGGTTGGTATTGGCAATATTTATAATACAGTTTTTTGGCAAAAGTGTGACCTTACATCGCCTTGCAACAGACACAAGGTGTAGCTTCTTGGGATTCTTGGTTTACGTACTCATCGAAAATGCATACTGAAGAGACACCCAGAAAACTAGTTTTGTGTGAATAATATGGAGATTAAGGTTGTCTTTTCAATAGCTCGTGTCTCGACATTATAGTATGCTTAAAATCGTGAAAAACTTGACGAATTTCTAAAAATGTAAGGTATCACAGAATTTAATTTAAGAATTCAATTTAAGTTCTTTAGAAATTTGTAATTTTGTTTTTTAGACGAAAAAGTTTCATATTCACTATGATTCAATTCGATTCCAATTGAATTTTACGCTAATTTGTAAAAATGTTCATAATTTTTTTATAGTGAATTTCAATTCGGATTCGGATTACTTGAGAAATTGAAATCTCGTGCTTTTAGGAGTAGCCATTTGCAAAAATATGTTGACATACTTGGAATTCGTTCTCTTTATTGACGATTTCGATAAGCTTTTTCTCTTACTATCGGCCAATTTCTAGCACGTTACTGAAAAATTTTTACTATCATTATTGTTTGAGACGCCAAAATAATTGAAAGCAATTTAGTTAAAGTCAATTGCTTTTTCGTATATAAAAAAAACTTGCCTGTAGACACTTATAGCAGATGCTCTAGTCTATATATCAATGCCTATGTAGATATATTATATAAAAAGTATTATTGCTAATAATGGTAATAGTCATTTGTTTTTAACTGCCATACAACAGGCGCGATCCATCAAATAGCTAAAATAGCAACAACAACAACAAAAAAAAAACACCCTATAATAGATTATCCATAAATGCTTAATCGTCCCTTTAAACACTGATAGCAGGACAAAGCGTACCGGGTTCTCTAGTATATCATTGCGTAAAAATATTAAAATTTTTTTTTACAAATCATGACTCTTTGTTTTTCGTGCGATCCTTCAAACAGCTAAAATAGTATTACAAAAAATCACCCTATACACGCGAATAACAGATTATGCATACATACTTTAGCATATTGCAAAGAATAAGTGAATAAAAATGGTTTCAGCTCAAACTTTGTAGCTAAAATCAAAAACAGTATTGATAGTAATGAAAAATAAGTAAAAACACCCTATATGCTCGCATATCAGTTTATCTATAGATGCACAATACAAAGGCTTCTCCTCAAAATGTGCGGGTAAGGGTATATAGAGCCGGCGTTGGCCGTTGGTTTGGTGGGCTTGTTTGCAGAGTTTCGCACACAGCTAGCCTTCTGTTTCCTATACGCAACCTGGAGCTCTGGAGTTGGACAGCAACTTGGCTGCTTCAGCGCCAAGCTAGCACCACCCTATTGCTATGTATTGCTCAAAATGACACTCAACACAAAAATCAACTAAAACCAAAAACAGTGTCGACAGTGATGTAAAGCAGAAAAATCACCCTATATATTAAGAATATTACAAGGTATTATTAGCTCTAATGACCATTTGTTCAAACAGGAAATTACAACTTTTCCATTTGTTATACTTTTCTCATTTGAATGCATACGACTTACTAATTGTCTTCTAAAAGATGTGCGGTGTGTGTGTGTGTATATATATACATATAAAGCCGCTTATAAAATAGTTATTAGTTCTGCCTATGTATTTATGTATAATTGGCTATTGTCATTAGATGGAAAAGTTATCAATGAATACATATTGTCATTGGCCAGGAAACTTCTTGTAAGCTAGTTGAATAGTTTTGAATTGAATTTGCATCCGCAAGATGTGCATGACAAATGATAAATTAATGGCTTTTATAAAACTGAAATACTTTTCCTTTTTTGTATGTATGTATGTATGTATATATAAAGTGTTTGTTTGCACACTAACCCTTTTGGACGACGCCCCTGTTGGGCACCTGGCATTTTGCATGGCTCAGTAAGCAATAAGTTCGAGAATCTCATTACAATCACAAGTTGGGCGCAGTGAGAGGTGGCGCTAGTGTAAGCAGAGCCAAGCTAATGCCTTGAGAAAGTTTTCGTAGCTACTGTATCTGTATCTGGTGGTGTTGCTGTTGTTGTTGTTGTTGCCAATGTCGATGTCTCATCATTTATTGGCAAGCGCTTTTCAACGGATTGGCAGCAGCCGCTTTGCATCGTATATCTTGTTACTGACACACACACATAGCTACACACTATCTTATAGATACACTCTGACACACACAGCAGTTGTGTGTGTTTGTGTGTGTGTGGCATAAAAACAACGTTGACGTGTTACCGAGCAGCTCAAGCAGCTGCTGGCTCAACTGTTCCAGATTCAGCTACAGCTACAGCCACAGCTATACCTTTAGCTGCTTGTGCCACGGTCTTGGTCTTGGTCTTGGTCTTGCTGCTGGTCTTGTTTTTGTCCCTTGCCGCCGCTGTTGCGCGTGCCGGCAGCTGCTTAGCTCGCATGACTGAGCTATGGCTCTGGCTGCAAGCTGCCTGGCTCTGCTTTGGCTGCCACCTCGATTAGTTTTGCTGGTAAGGAAGTGTATACACTTGATTTGGCGCCAAGGCTATGCTGTACAACGTTAGCAGGGAGGAGACATCGAGATTCAAGATCTCGTAGATCGTATTACCCGAATGCTTGCAGTGATCAGACCATGTTAGTTGTTGCAACTGAAAGCTCAAGATGCTGCATTTGAGCGTAAGTAGAGCATCTAAGCGTCGCTTTTCCACAGACTAGCCTGCTTCAAATGTGTGTAGCACACTCTTAAGCCATCAATTTTTTATTAGATTATATAAAATTTAACAACAATTTATCTATGCTCGGCCGTTGAATGTCGCCGTTTGCTTGCTTGCATGCACATCCTTCGTCCTCTCAATGTCTTCTTTTACCTTCTTATGTACAACTGTTGTTGCTGTTGCTGTTGCTCTGTGTCCTGGCAGTTTATCCGATTGCGTGCCACTGGCATTGGCAGGATGTATTGGTTGCATTTAATGCAACTATGTGATTTACTCAACCGGCGCCAGCAAACACACTCACACACACTCAAACACACACATGCTGTCAAACAACAGGCAGCCATTTTGGCATTCCATTTTGGATTGTAATTTCTTTTACGTTTCGCACAAAATTTGCATTAATGTGGGTGCATTTTACTCTAGTGCTCCCACCGCTCACACCTTTCTCCATCTTTACTCCCATATCAGCTCATTTGCAATTGTAGCAACATTACTTTGGGGGCATCCTTGTACCACACCACACTCCACTACTCATTGAGCCATTGCTGCAACTGAGGCTGATCGACGAGCCATTGTGTAAATGGAATTCTTACGCTTGCCGCCATGCTGTTGTTTTTCCTTACCATAGCATCCAAAACGCCTTATACTGCGACCCCCTCTAGCATCTTCGTGCTCATCTTTTGCCTGCTTGCAATGAAAATACATTAAAATGCAGTTGCAATTGCTTTTCAGCTGCCATTTCTGTGCTTCCTTCTCAACAGCACACTCCGCTGGTCTGCTTCTTTGCGTTGCCTTGTTACTCGTGGCTATTGTTGTTGTTGTTGTTGTTGTTGTTACTGCTGTGTGGTGTGGCATTCATCAGCGTTATCCCATCTCGTTATCCTTGCGCTTTACATGCAATATCTCAACGCCATTCCCATTTCCAGTACCATTTCCATTCCCATTGTAATGCCAAGCCATGTCAGTTAACAATTGAATAGTTTGCATTGTCAGCTAATATTCATTTAATAAAATGAAGCGTGAATACCTCAAATATTTTATTTTGTATTCCTTTTGTTAATACCGACTTTAGAAATACACATAAGCTTACCCATAACTAATAAAAATTATTTTATTATTAAATTTTATTTACAGCTTGCCAGTGCATTTAAATGCAAATTTAACTCAAAACAGTGTTGCCCTATTGTTAAATCAATCAAGTCGTTGCAGATATCATAGCTGGTAAGTGGCTTTTATTAAAATATGTACGTTATTATTGGCAATCGTTTAAACTTTAGAACTACTATAGCCCATAAAATGTCAGTTAGTCTTTGGCTCTGACATTTTGAAGTGTTGCTCTAAATCGGTTATTGGGTGTGTCGTTGCTCGGTGGCAACTCTTAACTTAATGGCATTGCATTAGTCTGATGCCTTTTCAGGGCACTTTTTCACGTCTGCTTTGTCTTTCATGGGCTTATGGACAACCTTTTGCGAGCACCATTATCAGCTTTTTCACTATTGGCATTGTCGTTTGGCATCCTGGCAGTGTTGACATCGTTGTCATGGTCCTTGTTGTCGTACATATTCCTGTCGTTGTCGTTGTCGTTGTGTGCTGGTACATTAAAAGCGCAGCAAAAAGAAATTGCCACTAAATGTTATTGAAATCGAATACGTTTTCATTGCCACGCCCAGTCCCAAACTCAAGGATTGCCTTGGACTCTTTGATGGCGCTGCTTCTGGTCATGTTGTCATTGTTACTGACGTGTTGAATGGTACGAAGTGTGTGTGCTTTTAATATATTTAATGTACATGTATTTGTGTAGGTGTTGTTGTTGGTGTTGGTGTTGGTATCAGGGGCGGATACAGGAAGGGTTTGGCGGGGGTTTCCAAAATTTATACATGATACCGCGCTTGAGTTGGGTACGACGACAAGACTCCCCTCGGTATACACCACTGTTTGGTGTGTGTGTGTGTGTGTGTCTTGTTTCCAGCTCTCTTACTTACTTTGTTGTCTGTCGTCTGGCATCTATTTGTCTATTCAAGTGCCTTCAACAGCTGCTCAATGAAGCGTCAAGCAACATTTATCCTTTTTAATCACAAATTGATTTTCTGATGTATTCCTATGCTCATCTATTGTTGAAGCAACCGAACAACAACAATGACAACGAAAATGACAACATTTTAAGCTCTGTCCGAATTGAGAGAATGAACGACACCAACGGCTTAGGTATATCCCTTCGGAAGTAACCCTCTTTAGCGACAAGAAAGGCATTAACTTTGCTTGGTCAGTTCTGTTGTGGTCTACATCAACGTCAATCTGGCAACTGGCACTCGGCAATCGGCACACCCGCATCATTATCAACACTCTCAACAATGTTATGATGATCTCTACATTGTCAGTCCATGTCTATGAAGCTTTACTTACATGTACATTCTGCCTGATGCCTTATTGCCCTGCAACTACAAATACATAATTCCAAATTATAATTTCAATTAAATATTTATTTTAATTAAAAAGCAACTTCAAATACGCATTCAACCAAGCATTTGGCTCCGGCTCCGGCTCCGGTCTAATTAGACGAAGACAAAGTGCGTGCGGCGTCTAGGGGGTAGGGAGACCGCATTGGCAGCCGCAGCCGCAGCACCGGAACCGTCACGGCAATTCGCCGCGAGCTGCGCTCTGTGAGTAGGAGGCAGCTGGCATTCAGTCCCACTTACAGTGCCAGTCGCAGTCATATAGTCAGTCCATCTAGTCGGAATTGGCAGCAGGGCGTGGCTGTGGGCGTTGTGAGAGACATTGAGAGATACAGAGAGAGAGTATGCTGGCGGGTAGCCGGATCGGGAGCTGCTTCAACTTGCCTGCTTCATTAAATTTCATGAATCGCCCGCAGCGTGTGCGCCATATCCTGTGCATGTTGTTGATGGCTTTGCACACGCATTTGGTCACATACACACTGATACACACACACACACACACACACAAATACACTCATACATCGCCATTGTCCCTTACACTCTCATATAGCTCTGGCGAAATTCTCATTCGACCACAACGAGTATTTCTTGAATTCACAACCGTTTCGTTATATCTACTCCGTTTTATACTCTACCACGTACTCGTTCATATGTCATGGTATTATAGATTTGTCACGCAGTTTGAAACTGATTCGCTTATTGTGAATACCAATCATGTTTCCTTCGAACAAGTTCATAAAAGAAAAAGCATGTAACGGCGTCTGAAAGTCTATAGTCATTTTTCTTACACTAATATTATCGTTCGCCCAAATGACGACGACCATTTTTAAATCTATACAAAAAAATTCCAAGCTAAGAGGCAGAAACATTTATTCTATGCTCTCCATATAGACTGTTAAGCACTGTAGATGATTAAAAAAAAAGTACAACATATTGTAGGTGTAAATAATATTAAAGCGTAATTCGAATTTTCGTCAGAAAGTTCGATCTCCAATGGTCGGTTCAGGCAAGGCAATAGCTTAATTTTTACAACTGTGTGTTATATTTTTTATCGCCTTTAACTGTAGAGAGCTATGTAGCATTAAAATAAATTAACAAAATGTACTCGAACAATTGAAATTTACGATAAGTGTATCGTTCGTCATTTTGACGACGTTCACTTTTTTACAAAAAAGAAAAATTAGAGAATTTGCAGTTCGTTTGGACACTCTCAGATCGTCACAGCTGCACCAAAAATGAGACCAATACTGCTAATAAGTCTGTAAAAAATTTATCAAAATAAGTTGAGCGTCGTCGTTTTGACGAGTGATGATGCTACAAGGCTTCTGAACACATATAGCAGCCCTTAGGTAATACTAGTTGGTAGATTGAGTTGATGTAGACACAAATCTCTTAAGCATTTTGAATTAATAATGTTTCGTCTCTCACCTGAGCTGGCACAGAATGGATGGGAACTCTTTCTGGGTTTTTTCAGATTTCATGGTATGGGACTTGAAAAGACTAAACTTTTTTGTTTCGGGTAATTTTGATAAAGCTGCTGGTTTAAGATCTAGGTCTTCCAGAGACGTTGCGGCTCCACTGTAATGTCTAGTGGGTAGTTGGGGGAGGGATAGGAGGTAAAAAATAAGAAGTGGCTGCTGGAGGATGATAGAATGGCTCAACGTTATTTGCTTTTTAAATTATTTTAAGCAGTTTTTTAAAAGAGACTGGACCCTAATTGCAGGTTTGATTGGTATAATCATAGAATGATTTTCCTAAAAGCATTTGGCAGTCCTATATGTGGGATGCCTTCTAGTGTTACCTTATTTCAGCAGCTACGTCAGAAGACAGGACGGGATGGCCTATGCCGCAGTACCATGTAAAGACTTCTATCATTAAGGAGTTTGGAATGCCAATTTTGAAGCGAGATTTTGGGAAACTTGACAATCAGCTGAGTATCTAAACGTCGTTGTACTCGAATATACTTTTCCCAGACTCTTTTCTCTTTGTTGCTGTCTTTTGTATCTTGCTCTTGTTTCAATGGTCTCTCCGCTATTGTCAGGATACAACCCGTACGTATTGGACAACTCGCACACACACACACACACCGACACACCCACACACACACACATATGGATAACGCTGAAAGCCACAAAAACTGTTTGCGCTTTTATTTATTTGCTATTGATTTCCACTGTCCCAGGACGCAATTTGTTTGCAATAAACTTCATAACAATAATTCATGTCCACACAAATAAATAATTCATGGCTTTGCTTGTTGTCTCGATACTTTGTTGTTGTTGCTGTTGTTGCTATACTGTTCCATGGTTTCAAGCATTTGTGGTAGCTTTAGTATCCAAGAGTGGCTAATGCCTTGCTGGGCTTTTCGCATGATTTTCACTGGACTCGCTTAAGCTTGAACTTGGATCAAGGCCACTTCTTAGCCCCAGTCAGCATTAAGCGCTCAAATAATGCAAGCCAATGCTTCAATAGATAATTTCTCTGCCATGTCATGGCCAGCACCAAGACGACCCAAATGACAAGGCTGACAGCGAATATGCCAGCGACAAACGCAAAAACAAAAAAAACACAAAAATAAAGAGAAACAAACAAACAACTACGAAAGCATTCACTAGAACCATAAAACTGAGCAGAAAGTTAATAAATCCTGTCATGCAATGATAATAAAAACTAAACATAAAATTAAAAGGTGTTTCATAGCAATGCCAGCTATTCATTTTATTCATTTCATTCATTCATTCCAATTCAATCGCAAGACATTCATTTGAAGACAATTCATTCATGCATATAAACTCAAGATGCTAAATTTATCGTTGGAATGAACATGGTATGGAATACCAAATGAATAGCAACGATACCGATTTGATTTGGAATGGAATTGAAATGAATTGAAATGAATTGAAATGGATTGAAATGAATTGAGCTGTGGTGTTTTGGCAAGAGGGCTTCCAATTGGTTTAATTTTTTGGTGCTAGCACTCTACCAACAAAGTCAAATTATTTTTTAATACATGAGGTTGGATCTTCTTGATCTTCTTCCCCCAAATTTAATTTATCATTCTGAAAATTTGCCTTTCTGCAAATTATTTAACCCTTTCTGTCAAGCCGTCAATCTATCAATCGGTCAATATATTACGTCAATTTTTCAACGCTTCCGTTTATCAATCTCTTAACCAATCAACCAATTTCACTCTGTGAAACTATAAATACGTCAATCGTTAAGCTGTCAATTCGTCAGTATAGTATGCCAACAACTCAATCTGTCAATTTGTCGATCTGTCAATACATCAGTTTGTCAATCAACTAGTGGAACAATACAGCCTCTCGATACGCCAACTATTCAATCTATCAATCGCTTAACCAATAAATCTGTCAAATTCTCAATCCGCCCAACCAATTTATCAATCCAACAATTTGTCTATCTAAAAATCAGTTAAGCGTACCTCTCAATCCATCAATATGTCTATCTATCAATCGATCAGTTTGTCAATCAGTTAATTGACTATTCAATCTAGCAATCTATTAACCAATTAATCTATAACTCTGTTTATCGATCAATCCGTCACTCTTTCACCTGTCAATTCGTCACTTTATCAATATGTCAACCCGTTAACCTGTCTAATTGTCAATCCCTTATGCAATTTGTGTATATGTGATTTTGAAAATCAGTTAATCCTACGTGTCAATCCATCAGTTTGTCAATCCATCAATCTATTCATCGTTTAGTTTATCAATCAGTTAATGGAGCAATACTCTTTGTCAACTCGCCATCGCTTCAATCTAACCCTTAGCCTATCAATCCGTCATTGGTTAAGTTTTTAATTCGACAGTCCATTAGTATGTCAACCTGCCAACCCGTCAATTTGTCTATCTGTCGGTCTGTCAATCGTGACACCTATCAATTGTCAAACCGTCCATCTTTCAATACGTTAACCTGACAATCCAATCAGTCAATATATCCATCTGTCAATCTATGAATCAGTCAGTTGGTCAAACTGTCAATCTTACAACTTGTCAATACTGTCAATCCTTCAACTTGTCAATCCGTTTATCTATCATACCAGTCTGCCAAGTCGTCAATCTGTCAAGACGTCAATCCATCAATCTTTTAATCTGTCGATCTGGGCTGATATCTTTTGTTTATCTCTTAGCCTGTCAGTTTATCAATTTGCCGAACCGTTTATGTATTAATCTCTCAATCTATCTATCCGTTAACCTTTCAATATTTCTGCTGGATTTTCAGTCTGTCAATCCGTCATTCCTTCAATCAGTCAATGTTTTACAGCAACAATTTTTCAAACTGTCAGGCTGACTATCTAGGCCACCCCTGAAAGTTCGGAGAACCATCCCCTGATATTTATTAATTTTTATACCCTGTACGGTATGGTACAAAGGGTATATTAAGTTTGTGCAAGCCGAAAATGTATGTAATATACAGAAAGAGACGTCGGAGACCCCCCAAAGTTACTTAAAGAATGATCAGGGTGACTAGAGAAGTCGATATACCCATGTCCGTCTGTCCGTCTGTCTGTATGAACGCCTAGATCTCAGAGATGGTAAGAGCTAGAGCAACCAAATTTTCAGATTAGATGCGCTATTATGTCAGGGGAGACAAGTTTATTTTATTTTTTTGATATCGGGGTTATATTATATAGCTCCCATTGGGGTGTTTCAGAGGACCTCGAAAAAAAGCAAAAGTTTTAGATGGATAATTCGTTTGTTTATGAAGATATCGTAACCAAATTTGGCACTCGATCGTTTTTTAGAGTTCC
Organism: Chymomyza fuscimana; assembly: GCA_949987675.1. Classification (NCBI taxonomy): domain Eukaryota; kingdom Metazoa; phylum Arthropoda; class Insecta; order Diptera; family Drosophilidae; genus Chymomyza; species Chymomyza fuscimana. The sequence goes on along the minus strand of OX465090.1, from coordinate 35,378,845 downwards.
CAAGCACTGTACTAAATTTTATCAAAATCGGTTGACTATATCATATAGGTCCCATAGGACCAATCGTTCCAAAAATCGTGTTTTGTACAAAATTCGTTGTGTTTCGTTATTTGTGAAAATATCGTAACCAAATTTGGCATTAAGAAGTTTTTTAGAGTTCCCAAGCACTGTACCAAATTTGATCAAAATCGGTTGACTATATCATATAGCTCCCATAGGGCCGATCGGTCGAAAAAAAAGTTGTTGATTAAAAATTCGTCTGTTTTTGGTTGTTTATTAAGGTGTCATAATCTAATTTGGCAATCAAATGTTTTTTGGTGTTTTTAAGCAATTTACCGGATTTTATTGCAAGCAGTGGTACAGGGTATCCCAAAGTCGTCCGCGCCCGACTTTAACGTACGCCATCTTTTTTAAATAAAATCGCTTGGAAACCTAATGTTCCATCAATTTAAAGCTCCGCTAAAATAAGTCTATAGGTAAAGATTAAAATCGTGATGTTGTCTCACATAATCTTTTTACTTTTTAAGATGTCTCCAGCAGTTCTACACAACTGTTTTTCGCTATTTACATCCAAGGCTCAGACCTTCCATTTTAGTTGGGTTATGTTTCCAACAAAGAAAATCTCTTTGAAAATCTGCAGCCGTACTGAGGTTGACGTGCGATAATTGCAGGGGGCGGAGTCCCCTAGTCTTTTCTAAATTTTGTTTTCTTTCTTAAAAACCATTGAATTCGTTTTGGAATATTATTTTCGAGTGATATTGATTTTAATGATTTTTTGAAGATGCTTAAAACATGTCTAAGGTGGATACCGCAGCAGGGTCCTAGAAGTGTGGTCCCAACCTCAAAATAACCGAGGCTACAAAATTCAAAACAAAATATAAAATAAAAAAACAAAACATTACATTAATTAAACATTTAAACCGGCAGACATTCAACCAACTAGCGCTGGGTACAACTTATTGACAGAACCCAAAGCAAAACTATAAATATTCATTATATGATTTTTGCTTCTGACATGCCTTGTTTATGAAAATCGAAATCCGAATAGTTTTTAATGGCATAGGTACTTGTCCAATCCAGTCCGCTGGCATAACCATGACGCTAACATATACCAAAATGTGTACAATGTAAAATCATGGCATGATGGCATATTCCATTATCGTATAAATAAAATCTAATGAAATATTTGCGTGTGCACTCTCCAACTAGCATTTGTAATTTGAGCCAACGAAAGAGTTTGTTGCTGCAGGGAGGGATTCGGGGTGGCATACCCGACTGATTGAATGCATAAAATGTGTCGCACAATGTTTACAAATACATTACTCATACGCCAAATGCAACTGAGGTTTGCTGCTGTCTGTAGAGAGGAGTAGAGGAGTAGCAGAGCAGTGGAGTCCATGGCCAATGCCAGTGCTAAATAATAAAGGCCACAAATAACAACAATACTTAGACGTCGACTGGACACTCGAATTGATTTCATATGTGGCAAATAAGTCAAACGAATTGCGTTTCAATAAGCCAAGCCTCAGTCCAAGCTGCATCTATCCATACATGCTTTCAGTTAGCCAGCCAACACGTATACGCCGCGTGTTGCCAACTGTTCGGGCCAGCTATGGTCTCTACTGATGCTGCTGCTGCCTCTAACAGACTCTTCGACAAATATAATAAAAATGAAAAGAAAATAAAATATTTACACACACAAAACAGACAGAGAGACAGACAGAGAGAGAAATAAATACAAATACAAATAAAATACGGCAGAGAGAGCAACAGAGAGTGCTGAGAGCCAATACCAATTGACAAAATGAATTTAATATGTACAAAAAATAAAAAAATGGTTAAGTAAAAGTTGAGTCAATGGTAAAGCATATATGTACTCGCATACATATGTGCATGTATATAAATACACACATAGCATATACATAGCATAAACGTTCTACTATGACTGTCACAAAGGCTGCTCGCACAATGGTCGAAAAACGAATTATTTATTGAGAAAATTTTCGACATTTAATGTTGGCCACTTCGAAAGTGATTTGCGTGCTTTCATGTTTAACGAAATACTTGATCTAAAATTTATAGAGCATTATTGTTGAGATAGTTTTGTTTGCGCAGTGAGAAAAAGCTGAGAAAAAAATGAGATGTAAACTACTTAAGCAAGAGATTTTTGTTCAAATATTTTTTGTTACGAATTTGAATTAAAGTTTTTATAAAGAGAAAAAAAGTAAAACATGTGTATTTGAGGGCACTCCCAAGAATTGCAAAAAATATCGGCAAAGCAATTAATAAATTTTTACCTAGGAACTCTTAATTGCTCAGTAATAATATTGTAGAAAAATAATATTTTTTGATTGTTTCTGGTGAGCCGCCGATACGATATTTCGAGTATCGAACGTTTCGACGACGACACTGAAAATTCGAAGGCAATACTTTGGTATATAATGTCAATGCGATAAAAATTATTAACAATTAGTAATAATTGAAATATCAGTTAGTAACAATTATAAACTAAGATCTAAAATGAGTTCAATTGAAGAATTTTTGTTCACAACTTCGTCGATGCCGATCGATCGATCTTTTTGTTATTATCGCATCGGTATCGATGTATCCCGTAATGTGTTTAAGTCCTCGAACGATTTTGAAAGAGTTTGTTGAGGAAACTTCAAGTGTAATCCCTACAAGAATTACGCATAACCTTTGAAAACTTTAAATCTTCTAGTTTCTGTGCATTTCTTCAGCATGGGGTAGCTCGAATATATATGCATGTGTGGTAATAATGATAATAATGCTGTTGGAGGAATTTCCAATGTTCCTAAGCTCCCTTTTCACGACCTGTTGTAGCGCTATCACCGAGCCGTGATGCTGTCCTCTAAGTGGGGCAACGTCAGGGCTGTAAGGTGGCTGGAGTAAGCCGCAGTTGGCGATAGCTCTACGAACGAGCACAATGCATTCTCTTCACTTCTCAAAAACCACATCAACAGTTTGTTCCTATGGATCACTTCTTTCGAATGAAATGAGCTTCAACTTATTTATGCGCGTGCTTTTTTGGCGTGTAGACATTTAAGGATGCCAAACTGTGCTTCGACGTTTTGTCTCAGGGTGCTACTCGAACGTTCACATCTTCTCTACAGAAATAACATCGAGAGGATCCAAAAAACAGACCAGCGAACTTGAGGATACTGCTCCAACGTTTACGTCTCGCCTCCAGAGACCAGTTGTTTTTCACAAAAAAATCTTGATTTTCACGCATTTTGTCGAGAAGATTCAACAGACAGACCAGGGAACATAAGCGTCTTACTCCAACGTGCACGTTTCGGCTCCAAAAATCACATTTTACAAAAAATTTTATTTTCGAGAAACAGACCAAGGAACTTGAGGGTCCAACTCCAACGTCCACGCACTTCATCGAGAAGATCCAAAAGACAGACCACGGAACTTGTAAGGATTGCGAAGACAAGCGAACTACACTTTGCCACGTCTTAGAGGCAACAGCTGATTTCGAGTTTTTCCTTAGACCCTACCAATAACAGACGGAGAAACTATCGGCAGTCTGTTAGTTAGTTCGAATACATTGCGGACAGACTTTGTAAGTCTTGCCATACTTTACAGCAATTTATTGCTCACCCTTCGCTCAATTCTGTCATTTTGAGCTTGCAATAATAAATGAACCATTACTGATCAGAACTTGGAACATTCGAATCATATGCTCCAAATTGTTTCTTTCCAATCTATTTCCATTAACAGATCAAATGGATATTTAAATTTTATATCAAATGAAATACAAATCTCTAAGCTCCACTGTTTGTTTGTGTATACATATCTGGGTGTATCTATGTGGGTGTGTGTGTGTGTGTGAGTATGTGTGTATCTACCATTGTGCTGCATGGAACGCGTGATGCTTGTTTAACTGTTTACTTGCTGGACGCTGTCAAGCTGATTGAGGAAATGCGCATCAGGCGCACTGAGGCACTGCCAATAAACTACGCGAACGTACGTGTGCATGCATGTCTGTGCAAGTTTGTGCAAAAGTGTGCAAGTCTATGCATGCATGTGTGTGTGTGTTTGTGTGTGTGTGTGTGTATTGATCTCAAGCCAGGCGGCAGTGAAATCCTATAAATATGCCATTTGAAAGATAATGCAGCAATAACAAAGTGGATGGCAAAGCCAATGGCAACATTGACAAGCAGACGACATAGGGGTTAAAGTAGCGTAGTGGTAGGGTGGTAGGGTGGTAGGGGGACGGGTGCTGCATCGGGATGTGAGTACTGGACGCAGTGCAGCGTCAAGCTCAGCCAACAGCCAAAGATAAATAGGCAGCTCTAGGCAAACAAGATGAGCAAACAAACGGCAGTAATGCAAGGAAGTGAGTGGCCTCGAATTGCTGGACGCACTGAATCCTGGCTCTTGCAGCACTTGCTGTGCAGGATTACGGGCGGGCCGGCGGGCAGCACTAGGCGCGCCGAAAATGGATAAACAAGCAAAACAGTGCCAACAAACACAGAGCCAAAGGCGGCGAAACGCATTGGAAATGAAATAAGAATTGAAACACATACACAGAGTTATCAACAAAGATACAGATACACACGCACACATTGAAAGGTTAAAATTGTGTGATGACTGAGACTGTCAGCAGGACACAGCGGCATGACATAAGGAAATAGATAGATTTCGTTTCGTATCCATCAACTGAGCTGGGATTTTCTCAACAGACTAAAGGACACAGCAGCACTAAAACAAGAGAGAGAGAGCGAGCGAGAGAGGAAAAATTACAAAACTAGCTGGTAAATAGTTGGGCTGTCTTGCATTTCAAATATGTTGCGGCAAAAGTATTTTGGACATTGGGTATTACTTTTTAGAAATATAAAAAATAGGAAAAAAAAATATATGTACGGCTGTGCTGCGGAAAACGTATATTTTTGCCGGATTCGTTTTGAAACCACATGTTATATGATTTAAATTCGACTAGTTGGTTGTCAGTGGAATGAAAAGGAGTGGGTACGGTGGCAAGTCAAAATACTTTTGTCGCCTATAGTATTTTATTTAAGAGACAAAGAAATATGGGTTAAAAGAAAGCGCAGCACGCGTGACGTAGTCGCACAAATACAGATAAACACACACACATAGAGATAGAGAGCAAGATTGGGAGGGAGAGAGAGAGAGAGGGAGTAAGACAGATAGACATATGTACAGGATAGTTGTTTGCTAGATTAAATTTACTACATTTGAAATTGAATAACTAAAGCTCCCGAAGGATCAGCTTCATTTTGTATTTATCCTGAATGAATGGTAAACGACAGTTGGAATAACACACAGATACTCACACATATATACAATTACAGCTGCTCCAAGTGCTGTGTGTGCGTGTGTGTAAAGTGCCGGATTGGTGATAGAGGCAGAGCAGCAACAGCCGAAGCAATAACAAACAAAATATTGTAGAAATACGACTGAAAGCCAAGGACAGATGGAGGGACAGCGAGACGGACGGACGGACGAACTTGCTGACAGACACAGTAGAGAGCGACAGACTTGAAAGCCGTGAAGAGAGAGATGTGTGGGGCACAGGGACAGACACACATACGAAAACAATCAGTAATGTAATAGAGATGACGACGAAGGCGACTAGAAGGACGAGCAGCCACCGAGAAACCGACAGACTGACTGACTCTGGTATGAGCAGCACACAGTTGTACAGCTAGACAGAACGACAGATAGATGAATAGATAGATAGATAGATAGATATATGCTTCGGTTGAAAAGCCTTAGAGCAGGCAGTGAGTCAAAGCCATTACAGCTACCCAAGAAGAAGCCCCAGCCCTTGCACTCATTGTGCAGGAAACAGCTTGACAAGCCGTTGAAATTTATATTGAAAGATGTTGTTACTGCAAGGATTAAGTAACTATCCCGACTGTCGCCTGCCTGGGACAGCGAAAACTTTTTGTTGATGATACAACATTGGGGCCAGGGGCCAAGAGCACGCACACGTTGATTTGCTTTTGGCCCACTTTTGCGGTATGGCTGAGCTGCCTAGCGTGCATAATTCATAAACCGAAACATGGACGACTAAAGGGAATCAAAGACTGCCAACGGTATATTGCCTTGCATAGTAACCTAGTACCTGGGCTGGGCTGAGCTGGGCTGGTTAACAGCCTCAACAACAATGAGCTTGGGGTCCGTCGAGGGCGCTGTTGGCGGAAGTGCTACGAAAAGCTCACAACTCGGCTTGCTGCACGAAACTATTGCATATGCATAGGCACTTTTAGCTGTAATGCTGCTGGCTAGGATTTGGATTTGTTAGCTAAGCAGCGGAAGTAAATAAATTGCATATGGCAACACTGTTAACAAACGACAAAAAAAAAACTCAACAAAATCAAAGTGCATTCGATTCAATTAAAAGTGCACTCGATACAAACGAAAGATTGGTTAAGTAATGCTGCTTGTGTAGTAGCAACATGCTACTACTTTTATTCCCATTAAAGGAGGTCTTAATGGGAATAAGATGGTCGCAACTAAAAAAAAAATAATTAGAGTATTGATGCTGAATCGAAAGATTCGATACCTGCAAAAACAACGATCGCTATGATAGACAAATATCAAAATCTCTCGTAAGACCTTTCCAAAACTCTGAAGATGTCGAATATCAGAAGGAGCAAGACCAGAAAGCTGCTTGGTCACGTCAGTCACCGCAAGCATTGTGAATGGAAAAATATCAAAACTTCTATACCGATATCGTTATTTTTGACAGTATCGAACAACATCGGATAAGTACGACCAAAGATATAGGAAAAAAAATGTATCAGCTCATTTTGGATTGTACTACAGTCACCTAGCACTATCCATCATAATTGGCAAATCATCCATATCCAATATTCACTTTCGATGCCAAAATGTTCGATACTCAAATATCGTTCATTTCTAGTTCTTAAAAGTAATTTTGTATACTTACGTTTGTATATATCGAGCCCAAAATGTTCGATACTAAAAATATCGCCTTGGTATCGTTCATTTCTAGTTATTGAAACTGTTGCTGCAAAACAAAGAGAACATTTTAGAGAAGAATTCAAATGAAAGCGTTGGCTTCAGTGATCTCTATTGTCATCCATATTTTGTTCATATTTTCAGAACGTCGCAAAAAACTTGTTCAGCAGAGCATATTATTCAATTTAAAACTTTCGGGCAACACGGTTTTTTTATTATGAGCCAGTTGGAGAAATTTTCGCTGACTCTTTTTAATCTCAAGTTCTAATGAACCAAAAACATCATAAACTTAATTTAATTCATACTAAATAAAATACAGATGGGTTGGCCTAACTAAGCTAGTCCCAGGTCACACGCTTTCGTCCAAATTTAGGCGGTGTCACCGCATTTTGAGAACGTGTTTTGTTCAGATGTGTCGATACAGCCTCGTCACGTTTCGAAAGCGAATTTTGCTGGTCACCAAGATTTGGCTTGGCGAATGTAACTTTTCTTTTTTGCAGCTCAGTTTCAGCTTTGCTGACAGTTTGAGTGGATAAAACTGGACCATTGACAGCGTTGACTCTATTCAAATTGGGTTGCTTCTGGCTTGTTGGCAATTCTACCAAGTTTTTTTGCTCCAACTGCTCGCTGGAATTGTTAATTGCTGCCAAATAAACATCGCATAGTTCAGCCACTTCCTGCTGTTGGATTTTATTTCCAGCCAGCATTGAGGACAAGTTTTGCTGTTCCTGCTCAATAAGCTGCTCAATATCAGCGCAGCGTTGTAGTTGCATCTCGCGCCATTTTGACTCATAGCATTCCAGTTTCGACTTGGCCTCCGCCTCATTCATGCTCTGGACTTGGGCATAGGTCAGACACTCCGTCTCCAGTTGTTTCGCGCATTTGCGCAGCAGCTCGCATAAAGTTTCCGCATTGGATGCAAAGCTGTAAATACGCCTCAGTATGTTGATACAGAGTTCAAGCTGATCCTGATAGGCTTCGAAACGATCGCCTAAAATATCTTTAATTTTTTTGAGTTGAAACGGAGCTGTTAGATTCAGAGGTTCTGCCACAAGAGATGTGCTCAGCTTCAGCAGCACTTGCTCCTTTTTCAACTCATCGAGATAAATGCCAAAGTGACACTCCTGTTCTTTCAGCTTTTGTAATCGCTGTTGGCAATGCCGTAGTTCCATTGTATTCATTGTAGCTCTGGACTGCAAAGTTTTGTTCAACTGACGTTCTGAGAACAACTGTGCGCCTCGCTGTTCTACCGGCTGTGCGTTTGTAACAAGCTCATCCATCCAGTTAGGTTTGTTATCGTTCACGCCACGACGTGATTGGGCTTGTGGCTTGCTCATGCGTTCGAGTGGCTCACGAGCTTTGACTGCATTATCAGCTGTTGGCTTTTTGGGACAATTCTTCTTTATCAGCTCGCTTGCAAAGCTCTGGCATGCTTTTTGCTCCTGCTTTTTATCCGGGCGCCAAGCGTCGTTATAGCGATGGCCAAACTTTGTGGCCGGCATTTGATTCTTCTCCATATCTTTAACTTTACCAAAAGTTCTGAGAATGAGTAATCTGCAGAGCACACTTTACGCAGTAATTTCTTAATCAAATATAAAATAGAATATGTAGTAGATAGATTTAAGATTTTTGTGAAATAACTAATATTCTGTTTACGAACAGTCTGATCTATGACTACTTTTTAAGAAAGACTAATGAAATTGAAAACACACGCACACTATACTATAGAAATATGTTCAAGAACTTTAGATTTCTCTGTATACAAAGAATATCAGTTCAAGCCTCTTCGAAACTTCTGTAAGGGTACTCAGACTCAGAAGAACAAGTTGTACTGTAGCTAATTTGATCTAGAAAAATGTATTCTTCCAATATCATACAAGTCTCAGTGGCGGTCTTTGTAACTGCAAAAACGAAATCGAATAAAATTGTCTCGTTTTCGTTTTGTTTTTTTCCGGAATTATACGCAATAGAGCATCTGCTCTATCTCCACTGTATTGGTTTTATTTTAGGACAATGTTTATTTTATACGAAAATGATAAAAACTGCTCTCGTACAAAAAACTCAAACGAATGTTGAAAATGCTTTACTCAAAAACTTTGCTTTTAATGAGCATTCATATTATATAAAGTTTATAATAATGTTATGTCTGTGTGCCCTGATTGATAAATAAAGATATTTGTAAGCATTATAATATATAAAAACGGAAGTATATTTTCGTATAGAGTAAAAGTAAAAAAGAAACCCAACAGCAGCTGAAACAACTCTGCAAAGAAACTTTGTTTACATTAAATTACATCACATTTTTGGCATATATCGATGTCAGCAATGCGCTTTGTATTGTCATTTGTGCAACAACAACAACAACAGCAGCAACAAATGGGTAGAGAAAGAGCAGAGAAAGCTGCAAGAAGTGGAGTACTAAAAGACGTATGGCAAATGTGCGCTCATTACCGATTTGGAACGCACCTGCCACGTGTTGGCATTCAAAGGCATTCCAAATCGGTTTCCCGTTTCCGGTAAACAACAGTAAACACATACAAACACGCTCACTCACACACACACACACATGTAGCAGAAGAAGAAGAAGCCAAATGACGCACAAACAACGGCAAACACTTAAGCCATTGGCATGTGCATTAGTGTGAGTGTGACAACAAGTCACAGCTAAAGACAATTTTCCACAATGGCGGAGCATAACGGTAAAGGCACCTATGCCGTTGGCAAAGGGTAATGGCGGCGGCGACAGCAACTGATTAAAATGGGCGCCTTTGGGGGTAGCTCTTTTTTGTTACTACGGCTGTTGGCAAACGTTGAGTGATCTCTGGAAGCCGATGCTTCCCGAATTCTCCATAAGCATTTTAACAGGTATGAATAAACATAAAAGTATTTCGGGTGGGGGGGGGCGGTGGCGGCTTATCGCGTAAATGCATCAAAAAATTCAATTGTGTTTAGTAAGCGTGATGTGACGTACACGCGCACACACGCAGGCACGAAAATCGATTTAAATACAAAACGAGTATGTCGATAACATTTGAAACATGCCGACTTTAAGATGCCCTTGGATACGCAACATGAAATTAAGCGTCATCAGGTTGGAGATTTCGTTTCGATTCAAGCCAAATTTTAGCAGTTAGAGACTAGAGCTTTGATCGGATAAAAAGAAAATTCGTTGCGGTTCCGCTCTATCGCTAAAGATTTCCGCGTAATTCCAGCTCAACTTGAGTATCTTGAAAGTAGACATGTGATAGGGAAATTCGAGCTGCTCCCGTCCTATATCGCTAAAGATTTCGGCATAATTCCAGGTCAACTTGAGTATCTTGAAAGTAGACATGGGATAGGGAAATTCGAGCTGCTCCCGTCCTATATCGCTAAAGATTTCGGCATAATTCCAGCTAAACTTGAGTATCTAGAAAGTAGAGATCGGATAGTGAAATTTGAGCCGGTGCCACTCTATTTATTGCCAAGGGTTTCAGCATGATTGCAGCTAAACTTAAGTGTATAGAAAGTAGAGATCGGATAGGGAAAATTGAGCCACTCCTGAGCTATCATTAGGGATTTCGGCTTCATTTCAGCCCGACTTATGTCTGTAAAAAGTATAGAATGGATCGGAAAAGGACACGGTACCGACCGATTTTTTACCTAAGGCAATTCACTCCTACTCCTCCTCCCCACACCAAATTTTTCTGGCATAAACTCTAAATATTATGATATTTTTCCCAAATTTCGTTTTGATGCATATTTTGAGCCACAAAGACAGTTATCTCAAATTTCATTCCATTCCATTATGTACCACTGGCTTTCGAATTATTGGCAATGTAAGAAACTTAGCATATTTGCTCTAAAATTGGGCACATAATAATTTTAACTTCTTCGAGTAGAATTTCGTTATCCATATCTATTATTGATAAAAATAGTGCTGCATTTTTGGTGTCCACTGTCAAATTTTCTGGGAAGTCGGGATATGCCTGATTATTAAAATTTTTTATGTTTTCATATTCACCGCATCGTGGTTCTGTAAAGTTTTCGAAAGGTTACGCTTGACTGCAGTAAATCTGCCTTCACTTCTTGCAGATCATCAGAAAGGTTTTCGTTCATGATACAGCTGCACAAAAAATGCATTTTTAGCAAAGAGCTTCTTCTGGTGGGAGTCTTTGGATGGAGTCTGGCATGAAGTGCTTCACCACCGCTCATTCAAATTTTGTTTCCAAAAAGTATCCTTAAGGCAGTCTTCCAGCTATATGCCTATAAACTATATGCACTGCTGCCATGTCATTTTCAGTATCTGACAACAATCTACAGCTTCTCACGGCTACCTCTAGTGACCACTTTGCCCACCAATCTGTAGATTCCAATTCCCATGAAGCCTCTGTTGCTCTACAGGAATTGTAGACATGAGTCAGGCGCTGAAGTATAAAACTTTTCTTGCGTTCTATCCATGCAAATTAGACTAATTATTACCAGCTGCTTATAATTCACAACGAGTTTAGGCATCAATTTTATTGTGCACATTTAAATCATAATTACGATTTATTCTCTTTACGTTTTCTTCCAAAAGCACAGTCCTCAAATTCTTGAGCTGAGTCAAACGCGTCCATATTTTACTATTATTTTAATATACCCCTTCAACTTTGTGTACAGTGTATAAAAACACAAAAGAAAATGCTTTTGGTTTCTCATTGATTTTAAATTTAAATTGTATTGCATGCTTTTGCGGGCCACAAATATCTGGATGGCGTGCCAACAAACACAAACCAGGAATGAAGCACAGCGTGGCTCGACCATAAGAGCAGTTTCCCGACTTTCAATAAAATATAACAAATACATATGTACACAGCAACCGGCAATTGAATTTCCGCGATGCCTTTGAAAAAAATATAGCGCATACGCCAGATGGGCTGCAGGCAGCAGCTGTGAAATGACATTGATAGTCAATTAGTGTGTCAGACAAAGGCGGTCATGGAACAAAACTGTAACCACTGAGTGCTCTCTAGAACCAAGAGCGATGAGCCACCTATAAAAATAATAATTAGTTATAGTTTTAGAGCAAATATCTTAAAGTAACTTTTTAATTTTATGCTGCTAGTTTTATTTAAACTTAGTTTTTCTGTTTTTTTTTTCTAATCAACTACGTGGAAATAAAAAGAAGGCTTATGATTTTTCATGGTATATGCTTATTTTTAAAGCACAGTGTTATAAAAATAAATTTATCATTTAATATTTTTTAGCTTTCTTTAAAGAGAATTATAAAAAAAAAATGTATTTCTTTTTGACCTAAAATCGTGTTGTTCGACCACTGTGCGATGAACCATTGCATAAGTGCATGCATAATAGATGAGTAAATTACTCTCAAGTAACTATATTACGAATCGAACTCAGCATGTTTTGAATAGAACGAGTATACTCGTATTGCAAATGATTAGTTTTGCATGACTTTCAAGTGTTTCAAGTGCTCCTCTCGGGATCTTCTATTACATTTTGTACGGTGAGCACAAACTGTGAGATATTTCAATAACGTTCTCGCTCTCGAATGCTTTAGAGCGATATAATTGAACTTACTTCTGGTGGGTACCACGAATCATTTCTAGCTTAATGAATGCAAGTTCCTAGTCGTATTGTCTAAGCATTTGTTAGGAAATTTCTTGCTTAGTTCCTGAGAATGTTATATCAGATTTGTGGCAATTTAAGCGAATTTGCATTTTTGATACATTTTTTAAACATCTCTTGAATCTTGATGATCAAGCTAGAGTTTCGTTTTTTAAGATAGTAAAAATATATAGACAGATAGATATAGATTTGGGCAGAAGTGCCTGTGTTGGGCAGAAATGCATTTTTTTTTTTTAGTATAAGTTCTTGTAGGATACTTTTGCAAGTCTGTAAGAGAAAATGGAATACCCTATGTTTCAGACGAACTACGTTCATTTTTTTATTACGTAAGTCTAAAGCAGTGATGGGCAAAATTCATACCAACAAACATTTCTTTGTGTGAGTAAACAGCGCAGTAAGCAAAAGCGCACGAGAGAGCAAGAACCGCAATTAAGCAAAAACGAGCGAGAGATTTCACACACTTGGACCGTACATGAGCCGACTGCGCTGCGGCAGATTTTGGTGCAATAGCCACGCGAGTTATGTAAATTGAGAGACTGCCCATCACTGGTCTAAAGTCTATTATTTTTCTATTTTTTAAATTACTATTTGCACTCAAAATTTTTGGCGGCGTATCTAAACAAGATTTTTTAACTCAAATTTCTTGAAAAGGAAATAAAACCAAAAACAGTATTTAAAATTTTTTAAACACGTTTTTTTAAAAACACAGTATTGGGCAGAAGTGCCTGTGCTAGGCAGAAATGCATAATTTTGCATATACACAGTGCACACCCTGTGTTTGGCTTGAGGTTTCTTCATTTTATTGTTTTATCAGCCCAAAGTCAATTTTTTTATTATCATTTACGCTCCCACATTTTTTCAGAAAAAAAGGCATCTTCTTAACCTGCAAAATAATTTATTCCCTGATTAAAGTACATTTTTTTTTTGAGTAAAAAAAAAAGTGCCTAAGTTGAAGCAAAATTCGCTTATTAGCTTGCTTGGCCGCTCTGCTCTGCTGTTATGTTGATCTCACGGTCAATAGCCCGGAATTTGTGTAAGATTTGGGGCCAAAAAAGAAAACAAAACTTTGGGGCGTTCATTGTGACATGCCAAAAGAGCTGACGACCTACGTAAAATGTCAAACACATTTTACTGAGCAATTTCTTGGGTCGCTTAGCCCGGCACTGAACCTGCCCAAGCAAGTCAGAGCCGGAGCTACCTAATGTACTTGTAAGTCGTGAGTTTTGTGATTCCCTGAAGGAGGGCGTCAGCTGGGTTGGGCTGGGTTCCGGATTGCGGGTTGCGGGTTGCGGGCATCTTTTGGTGGCTGCGGCAAAGGCGTCAGGCAAACATGTCGTAGGCGTTGCCAACTCTAATGAAATGATTCATTTCCGTTTTCCGTTCTATTTATGTAATGCTAACATGTGTGCGTGTGAGTAAGTCTGTTTCACACTTGACACTTTCTTTCCGCTTTCCAACACACATATACTCTATATGCACACATACATACATATACATACATATATGTATATAATAAGCAGTGCTTTGCGGCCTTGGTTCGTTGGCTTTGACTTTACCACGTTGATAAATTTGTGTAAATTCGTTTTAGCCAATTTCCAAAGTTGCTCAGGACACATACTCCTTTGGGACACTCTCTCACACACACATACGCTTTACACCTTACAGTTTGCGGTTTCCTGCCTGCCTTTTTTTTTTTTTTTTGCCTTTATGCTTTGCCTTTAGCTTTCGTATTTTTTTTCTACTACTTTTACTTCTTCGTTTTTTTTTTGTATTGCCCCGCCCTTGTAGACCATAAAAAGATAAACGATCAGTGATAAATTTTAAGATAATTTTTTTTCGCTTCCCCTTTCCGTTTTTCGATTACTTTAACTCTCAATGATTTGTGCTTTTATGTTCTACTTTTCTAGCTATGGTTTTTAGGCATAAAAGGGGTAAGAGGGTTTTAAGCCCAATCCAAAAATGGCTGCACTTTGATTTTGTACAAATTTATAGACAGTTTTATTCACCCCAATTAGCACTTAATGCTCATAATCTTGACCAAACCAATCGAGTTTCCAATCTTAGGCCCAGAGTAAGCTTTTTGCATCATTTGTTTAGCATTTCCGTTGACCAGCACTGAATTTTGTACACTTGAAGAAAAAATTGCTTCATTTGTTGCTTAAGATTCGCTGCAAAAGGATTTGGTTTTCTTTCTGAATCAACAAGCGAGTTTTCTGACGTCACAGGAAGCTATATAATACATAATTTTAGTAACTATTACATTATATAATATAATTATAGTAAAAATTTTTAAGTTTTTGTTAGTAAAAAATTAACATATTAAATTATATTATTTTTTTTTAGTTTTTATATATTCAAAAAATTGTTATTATATATAATTATATATAATTTGCAGCCAGAGCTACGAAGGCCTTCTGACTGTCATAATATGTATATTTTTTGTATTAATTTTTATATATGATATTTTACTACAGAAAATTTGAAAAATTGTAAAAAAATTTGAAAAAATTAATTAAATAAAAAAATAAAAATTTTTTTGTTAAATTTAAAAAAAATACATTTCTTGTTAATTAAGTTAAATATTTTCAAAATGTCTGTTGGAAAAATAATTTTTTTAAAAAATTTTGATTTTTCAAACATTTATTGATTGGGACAGATATCAAATTTATGTTTCGGTTTGTTCTTCTTTTTATACTGAACAAAAACAATGGGCATGTTGGATAAGGTTAAATCCATTAAAAATGCTATGCTCTCAAAAAAGAATATTTATTTATTTCTGCTTATGTACATAAGACTAATAAATTATCTAATATATAATGACAAAATAAATGTAAGCGCTAGTTCTTAAATTAAGACCAAATATTCATATAAATATTGAATTTCTTGAAATATTACAAAAAAAATTATTTAATTTTTTTAAATAAAATTCTTAAATTTTAATAATTCTTAAATTTCAAACAATAGAAATTTAAATAAAATTTTAGTAATCCCAAAAGAAGACACTTATGCAAATACAGTATCTTAAAGTAAGAGCAAATAATCTTGAAGCAAGATAGAAATTTTGGAAATTAAAATTCTTAACTTTATATTTAATAAAATTTCAAATTGAATTTTAATAATCCGAAAATAATATTTTGCTCAAGATTTTTTATTCTTTGCAGTTTTGCTTAAATTCCTTCTTTATGATTATACCCTGTACCTATAGGTACAAAGGGTATACTAGGTTTGTGCAATGTATGTAACGGACAGAAGGAGGCGTGGCAGACCCCAAGTCCTTTATACCAAAATGCTTATCATAACCTCGGGTAGCGATTGAGCCATGTCCGTCCGTCCGTCCGTCCGTCCGTCCGTCCGTCCGTCCGTCCGTCCGTCCGTCCGTATGAACGCCTAGATCTCAGAGACTATAAGAGCTAGAGACACGAAACTTTACCAGCTGGTGCGCATATTTCCTAAGCAGATGAAGTTTGTTGAATCATGTCAATATCTTCCCCCGTTCCCCCGCAGTAGAGTTTCGCGGTTTTTAGCCACACCGTTAAGTAGTTCACCTGAAATTTAACAGAGCGATGCGTTGTAGCTACATGCATCTATGTGTAAAATATGAACAAAATCGGACAAATACAACAGAAGTTATAGTCAAAAATGTGCAAATTTTACCACCCCTTGCCAATAAACTGCGTCAATATTTGACTTTACGCAATTATGGCTACAACTGACCTAGAATCACAATTTTTGGTAAGCTCATTCATGCGGCTCTAATGAACAAATCCACATCCAAATTTTATCGATGCGGTCCCCCCACCCCCCGCAATCTATTTACCGTGTTTTCTCCCACACCCCTCAACATACCAACTTGAAACTTACCCCGTATACTTTTAATAAATTCTTTGTTGTAACATTCGAGTTTCATCAAAATGGGTAAAAATTTAGGGAACTTATAGGTATAAATATCGATTTTCACCAAAAAAAAATAAATTCCAATTGGAAAGTTCTTAAATGGAATATGCAGGAAAAATTTTTTTGACACAAAAGGTACAGGGTATTCCACTGTCGGGCACCGCCTCGACTGTACCACATTTTTTTTTTATTGCAAATGCAGTTTTTGCAGGCACAAAAATCTTACTTTTTTTATTTATTTATTTAAAATTTAAGATTCTTTCAATGCTTCTTTTAAGTTTCAAGATTCGGCTTTTAAGATCTTTTGGTCTCAAATGCAATTTTTTTTATTTTATTTTTGGATGCTTCCGGGCAATTGACAGCTAGATAGCGTCCGCAATTTGTGTTAGGTGGCGCTAGCAGTAACTACACATAATTTATTTTTCCTATAAAATAACTTGCTGCACATGCAATTTTTTTCTTAGCGCTGGTGATGTTACTGCTGGCGCCATCTACATGTAAATTACTCAAAAAAATTGGCAGCACTGGTCAACTGATTAACAAGGCTGCATACCAGCGAACAAAATTCTGTGCCCAAAGAATTTTTATAGGGTTTTTTTATGACATTTTGTTTACTTTTAGGGCTCTTTGTGTTTTTCAGTAGGCAGATAACAAATTTTAACAAACGGAAATATTCTTGCATATTAAAGAAAGCCATTTAGCTAAAACTTTTATATTAATGTTATTTCCGAAACAAACAAAAAATCAATTTATTTGGTTTTTATTGAAATCATAATACTAGAACATGAAGATTGCAGAAATTTTTTCAGATATATATTGGGTGTATTAACCGTACACAATTCTTCTCAACACAAACTTTAAGCTAAACTTTAGCATCATCTTTATCATCATCTTTTAATATTTTTATCAACGAACTTATTCCACTTTGCTACTTTCGAACCAAACATTAATAACTAGGTGGGCTAAGTCTTTCGGTCAAATTTTTGTGTCATCTTTTGATTGTGCCCATCATCTGTTATACTTCTCAATCACCGTCTAAGAACCTAAGTGTTCTTGTCTGGTAGATTGACCAAGTGCAGATATCTCATATCATCTCAGAATTCTAACATTGAAAAGTTTATAAATTGCATACAATTTATTAACAAAAAGTTTTGGTATCTGTTGTAACCCAAATAGCTTAGGTAACCAACTAAGCAATAACTAAATTAGAGTGCTATGTAAACTTGGCTAAAAGCAAACTTTGCTCACATGTCTTTTTTGTGTATTAATAATAATTCTTTTGGGGTCTTGTTCGTTTTTGCTATTTCCATTGCTATGTTGCTCATTTTTTGGTTTTTTTTTGGTTTCATCTGCCGGCGATAGGGGGCGTGGTTGGTAGCAGGACATGTATATGGGGTCTGGTAGACTTGAACTGGTGGACTGGGTTGGTTGGGTTAGCAATGTGCACGCTTGGTCAGTTTCGGTCACATGTTTCATGCCAGTTACAGCATTTCGCAGACGAGTCCTAGACCGCTGCTCATAACTTATGCTGCGACAAGCGTCGGAGAAGCAGCAAAGGAAGAAGCAGAAGAAACAGCCGCGTCCAACAAGCCAAAAATTGTATAACGAAAAAAAAGCCCAAAAAATGCTAAGAAAAAAAAATATATATATCATGTATATAGGGAACTAAAGTCTGGGGCTGGAATAGAGCGCATTTGTTACCACGAACACAAACCATGTTGTCACAACCAAAAGTTGCACACACAGATACGGTCACACTGGCACAAACTCATAGCTGTGGTAGCCCCGAGCGTCACTTTTGAAACATTTACTTTATGTTGTTCACAGGAAATTAGATTTTTTTTTTTTTGTTGCCACCCCGCAAGCCCCATTTAATTTTTTTTTTACTGATAGTTTGTAGCGGTGTTTGCTGAGGGCAGAGGCGTCGAATTTTTAGTTTAAACTGACTTGTCAATGGCAGCAAAGGCCGTGCTATAGAAGGTTTCTAGGCGACCAGCTGGCTGTAGCAGCTCCTTGTGGACAGGAAACAAACTCATTGCGGAAACAGCTTTTAAAACATAACACACACACACACACACACACACACGGGCTGAGCTGGTGGTTGTTTACTATACTAATTTATTTATAGACACAATTTGTACTTGCATGTTTATATGCCAAGCTCTCGTCCTTTTATGCTCTATACTTGGTTAATGGTATGCCAAATTCGTCATAAAGTCTGTCTCTTGGGTTTGTGTATAACACTTGCTTCCTTTTCGATCTTTACAACACTAAAATGTGAGATACTAAAAATAACAATAGTCGAAAATGAATCTAAGATGAGCCTAGCCTCAAAAAATCTTTAAGAGCTTCCGAAAAAAATAAAACAAAGCTGGCGGGCATAGGGTCCTGACTGCTAAGATAAAATTATTATACCCGACGATTTCTACTGAGCACAGTTAAAGCCAGCAAAAGTTTTCGGAAAGTGAATTTTGTTGTTGGCAAGTATCGTTTATATGCCAAAAATAGATGTGTTTATAGGTTACTCTACGAAATTATTTGTCTATATCTATTGTATATCTATTGTATTACAAATATGCAATTTTTTTTTTACATAAATGCATAATTTTTGCATATAAGCGATTTTGGCTAATCAACAAATATTTTTTAAATGCAAATAAACTACTTGCATGTGTTTTTTTTTCCGTCATTATTAAATGTATATTGATTATTTTATTGCCACAATCATGGAAGCAAGCTGTATGGCTGGCAAGTATCGCTTATATGCAAATATGGTGTGGCATTGCATAGAAACAAAATTGCATTACAATCATTGCATAGAAACGATTTCTACTGAGCCAGCAAAAGTTTTCGGAAAGTGAATTTTGTTGTTGGCAAGTATCGTTTATATGCAAAAAATAGATGTGTTTATAGGTTACTCAACGAAATTATTTGTCTATTTTAGTAGTCAGCTCAAATATGGAAGTACAAATATGAATTTTTTTACATAAATGCATAATTTTTGCATATAAGCGATTTTGGCCAATCAACAAATATTTTTTAAATGCAAATAAACTACTTGCATGTGTTTTTTTTTCCGTCATTATTAAATGTATATTGATAATTTTATTCCAACAAACAATTGCTGTGTGGCTGGCAAAAATCGCTTATATGCAAATATGGTGTGGCATTATAATGACAACATAGACAATTGTATTACAATATTGCATATAAACAATTTCTATTGAATGCCAGCAAAAGTTTAAGCAAGTATCGTTTATATGCAAAAATTAGATATGTATGTAGATTTATTTAAGAAACAACAAAATTATTTGTATGCAAAGAAAAATTTTTTCATTTTAGTAGTCAGCTCAAAAATCTTTGTATAAATATGAATTTTTTTTTTTTTTTTCGCAAATGCATAATTTTTGCATATAACCAATTTTGGCTAATCTACAAATATTTTTGAAATGCAAATATGCTATGTCCCTTTGGTTTCTTTGTATTAGAGCTCAAAATATAGTATTCTACTCTCATACAGACTCAGGAAAGCAAACTTAATTTTTGACAGTACGCCATTTTGTTTTCAGTCATCTTCTGTTTCTTTTTGTATTAGTTGAAAATCTGAGATTTATCTCAATGGAGTCAAATTCGTTTAAAAAACGCATTTCACAAAATTTTTAAATATTAAATTTTAAATTCTTTTCTGTGTACAACTTCATTTTTGGTTTAGACGTTTCAACTTTTTAGAGCATCATAGCGACTCCTTCGCTTTTTCATCATTTATTTTCTAAAATATATTGTGCGCCTGGTTTTTAAAATTTTCTTTTTTAATAAAATGCAGTAATTTTAAAGTTATCTCAAAACCTCAAAACTATTGTCATATTTTAAAAAGTATATCTTAAGCTTAATTTATATTTAAAAATAATCTCAAATTCTACATTTAACTATTTGAAGGGTATCAGAAAGTTGTCAGTGACTACATGTGTCCTTCTTTCGTTTTTTTTTTTTTTGGTTTTCTTTCGCCTTTCGTTGTGCCAATTTCCGCCACAGACGACAAATTGCATACCTGCCTCCCCGAGTTGTCCATTTAACCGTTCAACATATGCAGCAACTACTTCAAGCTTGTGGTACACCAACCCGAAACTTAACCGCTCCCTGCCGATCTCTCTCTCTCTCGCCCTCTACGTTTTTCTCTATGCCGCTTAGCAACAAAATCCAAAGGGTTCATTTTTTTTACGCCATGAGCTTGAAATTTTTTATTTTTTGGAGGGTGTTTTCTTAATTTGATTTTCACCTGCGCAAACAAATCATTTAATGCCTGCAAAACTCATTTGTGCAAACATATTTGGGTCATTCCGAGATATTCAACAGCGTAACCCCGCTAGCCCCCATTGGCCCCATTGGCGGCAGCCCCTCAGCCCGCGCTCGCTGCTGCATGCAACTGTTATTGGCAAAACTGAAGCCAACGCATGGAGTCAGTCGGACGCTTGGTTGCTCCATTGGGCCATTGCGCCAGGTAAAAGCTGTGCTGTAGCTTTTTCTTTTTCTTTTATTTTCGTTTTTATTTTTTTCGGCTTTCTTTGCACTTTTTCCATTACAACGATTTGGGCATTCGTTCGTGCATTTGGCAGCACTGCAATGGCAGCATTGGGTGGAGCAGGTGTTGCAGGGTTCAGGGCACACCGTGAAAAACTGTAACCGCGAATGTTTCACTTGCTCCTGCATTTTCATATGTACCTATGTGTTTTTTTTTTTTGTTTTTTTTTCGTTTTTTTTGATGGTGGATGTGTTGGGCATGGCCGGGGCAAGTGTAGGCTCGCATGTACTCCTCCCTTCTCTTGTTGTTTTGCTTGTTGCTGCTGCTTTAGTTGCAGGACATGATAAGTAGCATAACCATTAAAAGCAAAAGCAGACAAGCGGCAATGGGCTGCCAACTTGGCCAGAGCTGCCAACTGCAAATGGAAGCCAATGGAACTGAGCAGTTGCTAGTAAATAGTATACAGTGGAAATAGTAGCTGCTGCCACTTTGGTTAATGTTTTGGGGCTGTGAAAAACGTTAAAAGCATATCGCGCTGCACTTGGTCCACGCATTCGCCCACGCCCCATAGTCAGTTTGGCAACGCCCTTAAAGAACTTAAATTTTTGCAAAGGCTGGCTTTAAGGAAAAAGTACGCATGGCTGTCGTAATGGTTCACGAACTTATAAGGTGACGTTTTTGTCAGCATGCAGCATATGCGTATACGTAATTTATGGTTTGTCCGAAATTTCGAAGTAGATTTTGAAGCTTTCGTAAACATTTTATGTTATTTTATTACCAAGTTTAAGTCAAGTGGCCAAATGCACTTAAAAAATTGAAACTAACTGTCAAACCGATTCTCATACTCATTACCACTATTCCATGTTTCCATGCATCCATCTCTCACTCATTCATTTTCTTTGCTTTTGTGGTGCAGCGAAAAATTTCGTTTCAATTTGTAAATCGGTTTTCTTTGCATGCGCGCATCGGTAAATTCATATTTCTCTCTGCTTTTCACTTCCATTTTCCATATACACTTTATATTATTTGTATATATATATATATATATATAACTATAGCATGTATATATTTTTTATTTAAAAAGAAATGGCGGGCAAAGAATGGCAACTGGAAACTGTTGCAGCCAGGCTGTGGCTCTGGCTCTGACTCACTCACTCACTCACTCACTCACCGACTAACTGCCTGACTGACATGACAGCTGTTGCCAACACCAAGAACAGAACGTTAACCGCAGCGCAACCCCTTCTGCTGCCCCTGCCATGGAACGCAACGTCATGCCCAACACCGTGGCAAATTCAACAACAAATGAAAAGCAATTTGCGCCGCAAAAGGTGCTATGTTCCATAACTGTATATTTCTGAATTGCTGTACATTTAACGGGTTTGAGTTACGGTTAGCTTCGCAACGACTAGTCGTAGGCAATGAGTGTACCAAAACGAGTCATTCATGCCGTCTGCTGCACAGTAACCGCCATTCATCCGATTGACCATCGCGATTTTCTGGAATACGCCGACCACAATGCCGCTGCCAACGTCGCTGCTTGCGTCACTGCCAGCCCCTTGTCAGACAGACGGGACAGTTCGCTATGGTTGTTGTTGTTTATTTTTATTTCTTTTTTTATATTACATTCTAAGCCGCTTTAATGGTACACAAAATTTTTGAATATTAAAATTGTGCGTTGTTTTTTTTTTCAACTTTCTTTTTTTTTTTTTTGTGATACCCTCTATTAAAGGGATAGTACTTGGTTGTTGTGCAAGATTCCACAAAGTTTGGAACAAAATGAAAAGGATAATTAGACAAGCAGCAGTGATTGGGCGAGCGTGAACATAGGGTATATCAAAGTCGGTGTATAGCAACTATAACTGGCCCATTTCTCGTTGTATTTTGCCATAATATTCTGAGAAATTTTTTCTCATTTCGAAGGCAAGGGTAACGCACATTCCGTTCCTGCCTCTCTCACTTTCACTGCCGCTGTCTCTACAACACTCTCTCTCTGTCTTAGTTTCTTGCCAAGTGTTTCAAGTTTGCTTTTTTTTGTTTGTTTGGTTAGTCTTTTGGGCCCGGCCAGAACCAGCCAGACAAACTAGAGCAATAAATAAGAAGCAGAAGAAGAAGAAGCAGCAGCAGTCTAAAATGTTTCTTAGGCTAGGCCTTTGCTTTTTTTTTTTTTCTATTTTGCAACACACACACACACAAGGTTGTGCCAGAAATCGCTTTCAAGCAAATTTCAAGCCAAGTATGAAGCTTAAAACAAATTTCAAAACAATTATCAGAAAATCTCTTAATGACAATTTTAAATACTGCGATTTTCGGCAACTTTCAAAACCACAACTTAAAGCGATTTTCATCGCGCACCCCACCGCGCCGCCTGGGCCACCTTTTGTTATATGCAGCAAGTTTATTTGATTTTATTTTTTACTTACATTTCTTTGCTGCCATTTTAATATATTTTATTATGTCCCAGCCGCAGCCGCTTTAACCCCTCCGTGGGGCAGAATTTTTCTTTTGAACACGTTTACAAATTTTCGCTATAAAAAAAGAAAAAAAAAATAACAAAAATTTATGCAAATTATAAAATGCTTTATTTTCGTTCTACAAAACATTTTGAGGTTGTTTTTATTGCTGTTGTTTTTGTTGTTGCCGTGCAGCATGTGGAATTTATGGTTTTAACAAAATCTTAAGCCAAATTTTTAACCATAAGCATTTATTATGGATTTTAGAGCATGTGGGTCTATTGATTGCCAAAGTTAAGATACATAATCGTTCCAACATTTGCAAAGGCAAAAGTTTAGGAAAAGTTTAGCCCACTTAGCGCAGCTAAGTCAAGTCTAGTACTCTGATATGAAATATTACAAATTGGTCATTAGATATCTTTATATGAGTGCTTTGTTATTGAGTCCACTCTAATCTTTCATGTCCTTGGACTTACTTAATGCGCCCACTGAGAATTGTGCCATATCTGCTCGTGGTCTCTGAGTCCATACTTAAGTTGCTTGGTTATGTGCACAGTGGGAAAAACTGTGATAGTTACATAATCACTATTGAATCATTTCAAATATTCTTAAATTTAGAAAACTTTTGGAAAAAAGTAGCATAATTGTCATAATTTCTTTCTTCTTTTTTCGATATCTGTCGATCTATCTTAGCTTCTTTTCTGTTGAATTAAATTAATTTATTTATATTTTTTCAGCTTGACTGCTACCAGCGAGTTAAGGTAAGTTTTTTCTTTAAATATAATAAAGCAAATTGTAGCAAATTAAAAAATTTTTAAACTTAAAATTTATTTCTGAAAATTCGCTTAATTAATTTTTACTGTACTGGGTTAATAGTGAAGAAGTATGTAATATCAATTCAAAAAAATTAAAATGTAAATGTATTACCAGGAGCAGCAAAAAATTTTTCAATTTTTCAATGTTGGGCAAAAATGCAGTAGTGCCCAACAACAACATACACTAAAAAAAAGGGTACATCTGCCCGGAAAGTTTTTCCAACCGCGTCAATATCTACCAGTATGTACATATTGATGCTAAATATTTTTCATAAAAAGTTAAAAGAAGCCCGTTGTGTTGGTTAGTGAGCCAAGCGAGCAGTGGGCGAAACCCCCTAGTTAATAATGTAACTTAAACCGAAGTGCTTGAGGCAATTAATAAATTTCACTTTACTTAAGCTTAGTTTTAAATATCGCCACATTGTTTATGTAAATCGGAAGCAATTTATAAATCTTACAATATTACCAACACCAAAAGCGTGTAACTGTATGGACCAGGGCTAAGTACATTTTAAACAAATACCAAATATACTTAATATGCATTAAAATGTCTTATCATGACAAAGTTAATATACAATCTAAGTGATATAATCTTTACACAGGATATGTGTTTACATGCAATCCCTCCAAAAACAAAACACGAACATGATACAAAAGCAACATCAACGTCTTTTGCCACTGCACAGTGGGCTGAATTGTCAAAATTTTGCTAAAAAGTCAAGAAATGCTTGCACAGAGCTGAGGTTGAATTTCCTCAAGTAAAATTGTCAATTTTTTTTTTAGTCGTGTATGTTCTTTTTATTTATGCCTAGTTATTTGCTTTAAAATGTATTCTGAAATGGATTTTGAATGCCTTTTCCTATCGAGCCAAACATCTGACAGTCACGCCACTGAACTTAAACTTTTTTAAAATGCAACAAATGAACGTAGCATGACAAATTTGATCAAAAACTTTCAAAATTATGTTCATGTACCGACTTTAAGCCCAGATTGTTGATTTTATTTTAGTTACACTAAAGCTGTTGTTCGTCGAAACGACAACGATCGATTTTTTATAATTCCTGTTTGTTTCCTCACAACAATAATCTTAACTTTTCTTTTCATGTTATTAATTGTCTTATTTTTTATGAAATTAAATAGATTTTTTTTTTGGTCCCTTGGTTTTAAAATTACATTAAAAAGAAAACCGACAAGCTCTCAAAAAAGTCTGCTTTTGGCTCTCATAATTTGGTAAACAACTACTTAATTTTTTTGAAAAAGTTTTAATAATTTTAATAATTTATTTTTTTTAAATTAATTTGTTAATATTAATTTTATTAATATTATTTCTTAATATGTGCATGAGGCACAAAGGTTACACGTTTTTTTTTTTCTTATTTTAGATTATGATGACAGTCTACGTTAAAAAAAATAGACAAAGTTTAAACAATTTTATTTTTGCTTTAGCAGAGTATTGAGTTATATACTTTCCAATTAATTTTATTCAGCTTTGTATGTCTTCCTTATCTTCACGAAATTATGAATTTTCATCACTAAATTTTAGATTTTATGTCATAGCAATCTAAAGCTAAAAACAAAATGTGCTAACCAATAATATAATTTTATTTTTGCTTTAGCAGAGTATTGAGTTATATACTTTCCAATTAATTTTATTCAGCTTTGTATGTCTTCCTTATCTTCACGAAATTATGAATTTTCATCACTAAATTTTAGATTTTATGTCATAGCAATCTAAAGCTAAAAACAAAATGTGCTAACCAATAATATAATTGCGAGAGTATTGAGTTATATACTTTCCAATTAATTTTATTCAGCTTTGTATGTCTTCCTTATCTTCACGAAATTATGAATTTTCATCACTAAATTTTAGATTTTATGTCATAGCAATCTAAAGCTAAAAACAAAATGTGCTAACCAATAATATAATTATGCAAAATTCTATAAACTTTTCTTAAAATCACACAAAAGCTATTCTTCGTCCAATCGACGACGAATCAAACTTATGCAAAGCCCAGTTAGCTGCACGTGTGCTTTACCACTACTAGAGCTGTGTTTATGATTTTTCTAAAAAAAAACATCTAATTTTGGAAGTCTTCGAAGACACTATTTTCAGCCTCTAAAAAAAATGTTTAACACTTAATAGAAATTCCTTTACTGACGAAACCGATTTGGTGATTATAATGGTTTTTTGTCACTTTTTAAAAAAATGCATTTCGAGATTTTCACGTTTTAAATACTTAGATTTTTTTTGGACCATAACAAGTAACTATAATCCCCGAAGGCCCTAGGCTCCACTGGGAGTTCAGGATGGCAGTAGTAGTAGTATAAGCCCTGAAGTGTTCTGGCTACAAAACTTTTATAATCTAGAATTAATTTTACTTTTTAATTATATAAACAAATAAAATATATTGTATACTATTATTTTCCATATTTTCTTTAGCTTTTCGGTCCTCCCGAAACTACGTTTTTCTATCGAAAAGTTGTCATCACATTACTTTGATATATGATGCCCAAAGATGATGTTCGTTCAAAAAAAATTTTGTTTTTTTTCTGCTAAGATTTTTCAGTTTAGCCCAGTGTGCATTGTGTGCCCAGCTCTTTTGGTTTTACGGTCACATTGTCGGCTGAATGTTCTCATCGTCATCGTCATTATGCTCTCAAGCTCGCTGGAAGCTGCTCATCGTTGTCGTTGTTGTTGTTGGTGTTGTTGTTGTTGTTGTTGCTGCCTTCGCCTTCGTTTCATTTCATTTTGTTTTAATAAATTAAAATGTCAACTTGATAAATGAAGGTTCAGAGTTGCTCTCAGTGTGTGTGCGTGTGTGCGGGAGAGAGAGTGCATGTGTGTGTGTGTGTGTGTGTGTGATATAAGGAGTGGCAGCACTTTTTGAAGTAGCATTCACAAAACCAAAGTATTGCCTTACACTCATACAAGCTCTCTTACACACACACACACATGCACACACGTTAGTGTATTGCTGGCGTTTCCGGTGACCATTGGCCGGCCATTGTTGAAACTCCGCACATCCGTTTTAGCCGCTTTGTGGCCACTTTTGTAGTTGTTATATTTCTCGTTGTTGTGGTTGTTGCTGGCCAAATACTTTAGCTGCTTATGCTCATTCGTTTTGTTAATGCGCTCGGTTCGGGCTCTGGGCACACTAAATTATGTTGTTGTTAGTTTCAGTTTATCATTGGAGTGGTGGGAGGGAATGCAACCCCAAAGCCACCCATGGAGTTGGTCGCCGCAGCAGGGTTAGAGGGGAGTAAGCGCATAAAAGACCCTAAACCGGACAACTTGGGTGCTTTTGGTGCTCGTTGTGGTTTTCTAAGTGGTTATGAGTTAATTTTATTTATTTATTTAAATTTTATTGTCATCATTTATTTCACTTGCTCTCTTTTATTTTGCCTTACGCTTTGTTCGCATCTTTACGCTAGTATGTGTGTCTGTGTGTGTTGTGGAGTTGCTCGTGCGCATTATTTTATATGCTATTTGCCGGGCATTTGGATTTGAGTTCGTGCGTAAAATGAAACATATGTAAGCTTTATAGTAATGCTCTGATTCTTCGATTCCTCTCAACTGAGCGTAATTTTGATGAACCGTTATTGCCAATGGCTTAAACAACTGGCCATAAATAAAATTCGAAAAAAGGCAAACCAAAACAAAACAAAACAAAAGGAGCGCAGGCAAAGCAACGCAAAGATATTTCCTTTGTCGACCATTAAATTTGTCTACGCTTTCATTTGTCAGCAAGTCGTAAAAAATCCGACATGAAATTTATATTTAGATGCCATTCCGTTTACAGTGCCTCTTTATTTTTGTATTTCTTTTTCAGTTCTTTTTCTTTTTGGTTTTCCTTTTTGGAGCACCTGTCTCAAAGTTTTGTTTCTGTGTGTGTGTAGATACGTAGATTACGTTTTGTAGCATACTTTTTTGTGCGCGCCTCTCTAGATTTAAAATGAACGATAGCCATGCATGGCGTATACGTAACATTGAATTTATTATTGAAATGAAATGACTTGTTAAATGTTAACACAACGCATGTAGGTACATATATTTTAAAAGCAAATTCCCATAACACACGCACACCCCCAAAACACATACAACACATTTAATGGAGTAAAAAGTGTGAGTAATCGTAATAAACCAGATTTAAGGAGAACTCTTAAAAAAATATAGCACTATTAATTTATCGACGCTTGCTTATCATATTAAATGGTCTCAAAAGGATTCTAGTAAAACAAAAAATTTACGTACTTCTGCTTTCCAACTTCGGGGTAATAGGTTAGGTAGTACCGTTTGACCCCTGGGGGGAGTCACACATAGACTAGGTAGTCCTTAGTGGTGCCGGAAGGTGCGGCTGGTGTACAAAGCACGCTAGTCGTCAAGTATGTGCGTGTGCTTGGCAAACGCCAGAAGCCTTTGAGGTGCCCTATCGGCTGCCTCTTCCAGTGAGGTAAGCCATGGTTTTCCTAGATATTTGAGTCTCGATGTACAGAGGGCAGGGCAGCTGCATATGAGGTGCTCCAGAGTCTCTTTGATGTCTGTCTTCCTACATTTCCTGCATTCGGGGTACAGCAGGCACAAGATTTCCCTCAAACCCCATTGACTCCACGCATTATATGCATTTATCTTATGTACTCACCAGTTACCTACAACTAGCATACTGAGTACCATAATCTAATTCAAAACCACTCAAAGTGCAATGTCACAAAGTCTAGCTTAAAGTTCTACTCCTGGGTATTCATAGCTTTTATTTGACTTTCAAATAAAACAACAATAATACCAAAAAAAAAAAAAAAAGACACGCTACACTTTGGACTCAGGTACTCCGGCTGGACAAAATCTTTTGCATTTCATTTAGAAAGCAACTTGATATTAATTGTTCGTAGACTGCTACGGTTTGAGGAGCACGGCATTAGGCTGGCCAACTGACAAAAGGTCCTGCTGGGAGTGTCAGTCAGTAATGTCAGAGAGTGACAGTTGCAAGTGGCGGTGGATGCCACTGGGGCACGAGCATTAGACAAATCAACAGAACTTGACTTTAAAACGAATGAAATTCTTTTGCAAACTTAAGCCAGTTCAATTACGCTCTGAAAAACAAAAAAAAAATGAGTAAAGAGAATGCGAAAGAGCAGAGCAGAGCAGAGCGTGGGATAAAAGAAGAATGGAAAAAATAAAAGTGGCACTGACAGACGCAGACATGGCGCCCGCAGTGACAAGGCGACAGCTCCCCCAAGCTGCAGCAACAACAACAACAACAGGTGGTGCAGTTACAATCTGAACAAACCGACTTTTAAATACGCTAAAGAGCAGAGCTGCAGTGGTCAAACATTTTTTTTTGTTTATTAGGCTCACACGTGCCGGTTGGTCTTTGTGATATATGTATATGGCAAGTCGTAGATGGTACTTTGTAAATTTTAAAGCAATACTTGCTATACGAATTTTGCATTTTTTTTGATTAAAAAAACAAAAAATTATAAATTAAAAAATATTTCAAAATAAAAAGTCTGCAAGAGCTTAACTATAAAGCTTAGTCATCACAGGCTGCTGTCTTGCTTCCAGAATTTTTTTGGAGCCTCTTTTAATTGAAGAGAGACGCTTTCTTGTTAACCCCAGGTACTACTTAGTGGATCCCTCTTAGATTTAGCCTTTGAGTAAAGCCCTTTTAGTATGCAATGACTTCAAATCGCCAAGTACTAGCTACCCACTTTAAACTTCAATTTGTTTTGTCCGAATTCCTTTCTTACATACTTCCACTAACTTAATACACCAGCTATACTTAGGGCATAGGGTATTCCAGGAAAAACAAGCTGAACAACTGAAAATAATAGAAGTCAGGCTCAAAAGAGGCCGAGCAGTTTGGGTTTAGCTTGCAGCTTGTGTATTAAATTAAAACGTTGAGCGCAAAACTTTTTCACTGAGCATACACACTCACACACACACACACACATATATATATATGGAGTCTGGTTTTGGGCTGGCCAATCTGGCGTATACGCGTTGTGCTACATCGCATTGGGAGCACAAGTTTTGCGCCATTGTTGGCACTTTCAGCGTAAATCGTTTTTGTTCGTCGTCATTCTTGGAAGGCTCTACCACTTCTGCTGCTGCTGCTGCTTCTTGGTGAAATGTACTGTACTCTGAAGCTCCAATTGCAACTGTTATTGGCCAGATGCTTGTGGCAGTGCAAGAGGCAGGCAGTGGCATTGGCAGCAAGTTAGAGGGGCAGACAGGGAAGCTTCGAGCAGCTGCTCGGTGCTTGTGCGGCGTCTCTCAAGTGCAGCACCATTGCACACGCTCTCAAAGGCGTCCAACTTGAGCCTACAATCCCGCATTACTCGTCCTACCGCGTCCCGTTTGGCGAGCTGCTCGTCTCTAAGCAAATCCCCAAAGCAAAAGTTTTTCTTGCCACGCGGTTAGTTCCTGCCAAAGGTTGCCTATAGTTGTTATTTTCTGTTTTTCTTGTTTTAAACTTTTCCCTTTCCTTTGCTTCTCTTTTCTTCTCTTTTCTTTTTATATTTTTCCTGCAGTTTTCTTTAGCCAGTTGAAGGCCTGTGTTGCACATACTGACAAAAAAAGTTGTTTTTTCCGAGCTGAAATGAGAGAAGCTGGGCATTAACATGCCAAAACTTGTTCGAAACGTTCAATTTCTATCAACGAATTTTGAGTTGGCATTGTTTTTCAAATTCTCTCTTCTTTTAACACCAAATGAGATGCACAAATTAAAGTACAGTTGGCTACATGATGTGAAAGCTTTTGGGAAGTCTCTTACGGGTGCTACAAAAATGGAGTCCTTCTACTTTTTGATACTGCCTTGTTTTTGAGTTCAGATACCTTTCCCTATAGATAGCACTTTCCAAAAATTGGCAAAGATAAAAATATATATTAATTGATATCTCGATGTTAGTAATTTTTTTAACACATGTAATAGAGATACCAGCCAATATTTAAACCATAAATTTGTTTTTCAAAATTTCGAGTTATCGATAACTGATCATTTCTTTCAAACTTCTTGGTTTCGTGTAAAATTCAGAAGGAATCATAACTTTTCTCCACTTGTTAGACAAACCTTCAAATATTTTTTTTTATTGATAAATATTTTTGTATATTATTTTTAAACAATTTTTTATTTTTAAATAATTATTTTTTTTTTTTGTTGTATTATTTATATTATATATAATTTTGTTAGCAATACAATTTTTTTTAAAAACTTTTTTTTAGTTTTTTCAAACTTCTTGGTTTTGCGTAGAAGGAAGCATTATTCTTTTCTTGTAAAGGGGTCTGCGCAGAATGCAAAAAAATTTCGCGCGGAATGACAAAACCATATAAAAAAAAAAAAATCCCATTTGGGATATTCCATTAGGGATTTTTATACCCTGTACCTATAGGTACAAAGGGTATACTAGATTTGTGCAATGTATGTAACGGACAGAAGGAGGCGTGGCAGACCCCAAGTCCTTTATACCAAAATGCTTATCATAACCTCGGTTCGTCCTCCGTCCGTCCGTCCGTCCGTATGAACGCCTAGATCTCGGAGACTATAAGAGCTAGAGACACGGAACTGTGGCTGGTGCGCATATTTCCTAAGCAGATGAAGTTTGTTGAATCATGTCGATATCTTCCCCCGTTCCACCGCTGTAGATTTTCGCGGTTTTTAGCCACACCATTTAATATTTTCATTTGAAATTTAACAGAGCGATGCGTTGTGGTTACATGCATCTGTGTGTAAAAAATGAACAAAATCGGACAAATACAGAAAAAGTTATAGTCAAAAATGTACAAATTTCACTGCCCCTTGCCCATAAAGTGCATCAATATTTGACTCCTCGTAATTATGGTTACAAGTGACCTAGAATCACAATTTTTGGTAAGCTGATTCATGTGGCTCTAATGAACAAATCCACATCCAAATTTCATCGATGCGGTTCCACCACCCCCCGCAATCGATTTACCGTGTTTTCTTCCACACCCCTCAACATACCAACTTGAAACTTACCCCATATACTTTAAATAACTTCATTGACGTAACATTCGAGTTTCATCAAAATCGGTAAAAATTTAGGGAACTTATAGGTATAAATATCGAATTTCAACAAAAAAAAAAAAATTCCAATTGGAAAGTTCGTAGAAGGAATATGCAGGAAAAATTGTTTGGGAGACAAAAGGTACAGGGTATTCCACTGTCGGGCACCGCCTCGACTGTACCACATATTTTTTTTTAATGTTTTTGTCATTCTGTGCGAAATTTTTTTGCAAAAAAAAATCCCTTTTGGGATATTCAATTAGGGATATTTTTTTTTTTATATGGTTTTGTCATTTCGTGCGAAATTTTTTTGCATTCTGCGTATAGGCCTTAAGTCAAAACTTAAAATATTTTTTTAACAATTTTTATTTTAAATCTTAGAAGTATAAGAGATAAAACTTAAAAGTGTCTAAATAAAATACATTATATTTTCTGCATTGAATGAAGAAAAAAGAATTAATTAATTTTGTGCAAAGATGATATGCAAAGATTGCATTTGCTATAAATAGTAGGTACATCCTTTTAAGTTCTTATAACTCAAATATCTTTTATTGTGCGCATATAAAAGAATCAAAGGCAAAGCGGAAGGAAAAGCAGCTGATGATATGCACAATGATAAAATTCAAGAAATATCAACTGTAAAAATATTAACCAAAAATTTTTCCGAAATAAAATTAAATAAATCAAACACGCACACACACACACACACACACATACACACATAATGCAATTAGAGGCAGACTGGGGCAATAATAAATTGTAAGTGTGTGTAAGAGAATCTTTGTTAGTGTAAGTCTGTGTGTGCGTGTGTGTGGGTTGTGTTATGAGTTTTTCATTTTAATTTCCTCCTGTTAATGGGAAAAGCTTTTTCATACATGCTTCCACACATGGCGCATAAAAAATATGTATAATTTTTTGTATATATAAAATTGCCATATATTGTAAATAACAAAAACAACGACAACAACAAAAAAATGCAATTAAAATGTATAAAAGAAAAACTGAAGACGCACTCACACACTCAAACATAAACACAATCAAAATGGCGGCTGTAGCGAAGCCATTCATGCAAAACATCAAAGCGCAGCAAAAGGCAATTTTTATGTAGCATGCTTTTAGGCTTGATAATTTTTTTTTTTGGGCTTGTTTTTATATATCTACATTGTACACGTATTTGTATTGTCAATAAGTAAATAAAAAACAAAAAATTGAAGTAAAGGAGCAAAAGTTTTTGCTGTTGTTTTCAAAGTTGCCCATGAAACAACAAAATTTTCAATCGAAAGCTAAAACAAACGAAGAAGTCGCGCATGCAATCAAAATCAAATTAAATATGTGTGTGTTTGGTTGTGTATGTGTATCTATGTGTACATATGCATATGTAGGTGTGTGAGTTCTTAAGTGAGTCTTCGTTCATTAAGAGGCGCCGAGTCAGTCAGTCAGTCAGTCAGTCAGTCGTGTCTAATGGCGGCAACCGACATTTGACTTCTTTTGACGCTTTACTGAACTGAGCCGAGCTGAACTGAACAGAACTAACAGCAAAAGCAAACAAATGGCAACAAAAAGAGGCAAGTCTTGAAAAGCGTGGCAACACCAACAACAAACAATATAAGAGCAACAGCAAAACACACACATAAAAGTAATGCAAAAGATGCCGCAGGCAAAACAAGCAAAACCGAAAGACGCCAAATAAAAGCAAAACACAAAATAAAAGTATAAGAATAAGAATAAAAATAAGCAAAATCTGTGCTTGACTTCAATTCAACGCCTTCAAAATTGCCAAGTGTCAAGCGTCAAGAAACAAGTGGCAGCTAAAGAGATCGAATAAAGCACAGAGAAGAGAGAGAGAGAGAGAGCAGCAAGCGGTAGCTTCAGTGCTGCACTTGAACAGCCACGCCTGCTACAGCGGACTACAGTGAGAGAAAGAATTGGCAGCTAAAAGAAAAAAATTTTCATTTCTTTTACGTTTTTTATAATTTCAAAATGGATGGATTTGGAACCAAATCTATATAAGAGAATTTGGCAGTTAACAGCTTAAAGACTTAGAGATTTGAAACTTTGAAATTTTTCGCACAGAAAATTGTTCCAAGAAAATATATTCTACGAGTTTACAATTTTTTATATTAATTTTTTACTTTTCCCATCTTTTTTAAAGCATGCGGATACCACGTCTTTAGCTTTTACGTCTATTCACGAACCATATACCATGGACTGCAACAAGTGATAATCGGAAGTGATTTCGAAATTTGGTTTACTGTCGATATTGAGGCATGGCTAGGTGTTTCCCATGATTTTTTTTCTTTGTGTTATTGTAGGTTGTCTATTACACTAGTTTACAAATTTAAGGGTCAGCGAGTGAACCTTCCTAAAAAAGTGTTTTTTTTTTTGGGTAATTTGGGTTCTAGAAACACGAAAATGGCAACCTTTTTTTTTTCTTAAGCATGTTTTTGGGTATCTCGTTAACAAAATGTATCGGCATAACTTAAGAACTGTCTCAAAGTGTACATACAAAGTAGGCACAACCTTTTTTTTCAACTATACCATTTACATCTTTCAAGTCAGCCCTGCAACATTTGTCAGTATCAAATCTCTTAAAGTATTATTCATATGATTATTTAAAAGTTCACGTTTAAAGTGCTGACAAAAATGATTGGTTATATGTGGCGCGCTCTCATGGGCATATTTTCATACACTTGGTCTGCTGCTTATGAATCCGCTGTAATTATGCTGCTTCTCTGTTGCATTGTGGCAATCGTTATCCTGGTAGATTTTCATGTGGCTGTTACAACTTGCAAGAACATTTACAAAGCTATGACTCTCTGCTGTCGCGAACCTGAAAGAGTAGCATCACCTTATAACATTTCACAACTTAGCGTGTATGGACGGGACACATTACGAGATGTACTGCACTGGAACAACTATGCGCTGTTTCCAAATGCTGTGCTGCTCCAAAACAATGGTAAAACCGTAGTTATGCGCATTTCCAGCAAGCCACTATGCACTCCGTACATAAATGGTGCATGTTTCGACGGATGCTACTACTTTGAAGAGGCCATCTTTAAATGGGGACGAGCGATCTGAGCACTCGATCGATACGCAAAACTTTTCAATGGAGCTACAAGTACTACATCGCAATAAAATAGGACTCAGCCCCGAATACATCACAGTATCGTATTTATTTTTGATATCATCGCATAATAGACAGCTGCAGCAGATCGTGCAGGCTCTGGATTATATTCAGATATCTGGTTCGTGCCTGCCACCCTTTCCTATAAGTATGTTGTTTCACCCCTTCAATGACCAGTTTTACAAATACAGCGGCACCTATTCCAATGGCATAAAGGAGTTACCAACCGATTGGATAATTTTTCCACGTGTGTCTTGTTTGAGTCTGGAACAGCTGCAGCGATTTACTCTGCTTTGTGCCATGGATGGCAGTCGCATGTTGCGAAATGTACGCCACGAACAGTGGAACAGCCCTGTGCACTTCTTAAGCACTGGATTATAAAAAAAAAACTTATTGTATTTTTATAAGCTAAAAAAAATTGTATATAAAGAAAGCTAAAATGTTGTATCCATACAAAAGTCACATATAGATAAGTTACAAATTGTTACCACTAGCTTTAGCTAGTCTGGGGACATTCTTGCTTGATGCTCAAGGCATAGTCGGCCAACTTATGTGCTTGCCATCTAACTTATTACCGCGCCTCCATGATCTTCAAATCTTGGTAAAATCACCTACACTGCTTATCACTAACTGCACCAAGATTTGGCGAGAAGTTAGCAAGCTATGTAAAAAAGCTCTCCAAAACTTGAACGTCGTTAAAGTTCAGTCCCAAGAAAATTCGTGAGAAAATTTTTGAATGCCTACTAGTTGCCGTGAAATCTTCAAAACTAAAAAAATTCATTTACTTAAATCTGGTAGCGATAATAGATTAAGCTTTTATTTTTTTTTTCTCAATAGATTTTTGAGGTTTATTTTTCTTTTTCCTCTTAATATTCAACTATTGTTCATATCAAAATCAGCTGTAAGAAATGGGATTAATTAGTTTTGGTTGTGGCGGCAAAACAGTATAGTTCTAGTTACTGCTGTCGCCATCTAGTGAACTTTGGTGGCGCCATCTTACGTACAGCAACGGCTAAAACATAGAACTACACTGTTTTGTTTATTTATCTGTGTTCACTTGGCTTTGGACATGAAATTTGGGGAGTATATTTTTTATTTGAAACAAAAATTGTAATTTTTGGAGACTCGAATACCACAAGCAAAGTTTTCTACTTTATATTACACTATTTCAATACTTTCAAATTTAAATTCTTAAAAATTTTTTAAACCATCTAATATTGTTTTTGTCACCACAACAAAGACCCATTGGTTTTTAATGCTAGTTGAGTATAGTGCATGCCCTTGATGTATTTTTTGTTCTAAGATCGAACTTTTTTTTTAAGATTTAACTATTCCCATTTTAGTATATTCCACCCTAAAAATTTTTTTTTAAATTTTTGCACAGCGTATTAAACCGAAGCATTTTCTTTTTAAAGCAGCTTTTTTTAGTTTTTTTTTTTTTATGAATATTTATTTTACTCCAAGCTTTAAGACTTACTTATGCAACTATGAAACATTGAATGCAAATATCTAATACTAAATATTACCTGCGGCTCAGATTTATAGACAAGCCTTAACTTTTTTTCATTTTTATGTGCTCGTTTTTTTCTCCAAGTGTACTTGCCACATTGTCATGTACTTATGTGTGCGTTTGTGTAAAACTTTTATACAACTTAAAGTTCATAAACATTTGACGATGGCGACGGCGACGGTCATGACAGTGCCAGTTTCCTATCGTCTGCTTGCGCCCTTGGTTTCCCCCCATCCCTTGCACCCTTTCGCCCTTTT
This sequence comes from Chymomyza fuscimana, assembly GCA_949987675.1. Taxonomy (NCBI): domain Eukaryota; kingdom Metazoa; phylum Arthropoda; class Insecta; order Diptera; family Drosophilidae; genus Chymomyza; species Chymomyza fuscimana. Next base: position 35,341,673 of record OX465090.1, on the reverse strand, counting down.
TGGCCTTAGCTTATAGACGGCTTGGAACTACCGGTTGCCATTGCCAATGCCATTTGCTTGCGGCCTCTCACATGCGATTTCTTCCTTACTGTTGCCTTTATATGATTTGGCTCAAAAGGCTATGTGCCACCAATGCCACCAGTGGCACCAATGGCACCAAAATGCAGCACAGCATCTCAGCTTCGGAGCTTCGGAGCATCTGAGCATCTCATTGTGCAGCGGCTGCTTGGCCTTTCTTGCTACTTTTTCTACTTGCCACTTGCCGCCGCCGGCTATTTACACTCATATATGCCTTATATATTCTCTTTGTTGCTCTTGTGGCTGCCGCTGCTACGGCTCCGGCTCCGGCTCCTCATATTATTATTATTATTCGTTAAGGCGTTGGCAGCTGCTGTCAATATTGCGAATATAATAAGCGATTATTTTGCCACCATTTTGCTTTTATGATATTTCGCTGCTTTTGCCTTTTTTACTTGTCCTTTGTGCTTTGTGCTTTGTCGCTTTATGCGCTGCTTCCGCTTGCTTTTATGGTCCACCCTATTATTATTCGAGTGGCCCATTGTTACAAGTCGATTTAACCGCAAGTGCAAACGGAAGCCGACTGCAGTTTTAAGCAGCCAAAGTCCTGGTTAGTTGCCATTGTTGCATCCTGTGTTGTACACTTTTATTAGCAGCAATCAATCGGCTTAATCTGCTGCCCCAGGGTTAGCATTTTTTTTCTCTTCTAGTTTTTGAGCCACCTTCAGCTACCTAACAATTGCTTTCATTTTACCAATTTCCTTGCAATTCTTTTTTGCTCCCAGCGGCTACTTGCAACAAGAAAGCTGCAACAGCACCTTGGCAACAAGCCTGTTGATTGCATTGTAGCAGTCAGCATTCTAAAGGCTTCATTGCATCTAGCTAGCAGTGCTCTGTTTGATGAGTAAATGTAAGCAGTGGATTGTAGGATTGTGGATTGATTAAGTAAAAAGTGGTAGAATTTTTAAAGCCGGCATTGGCAGGAATGAGAATAAACAAGCCAGTGTTATATAGGGTGTTTTTTAGGCAAAAAAAAAAAATGCAAAGTAGTAAAAGATAAAAGCTAAAGATGTTTATACTTTTGGCTCCTACTGTACTTCACAACGCTTCTTATTCTTTCTTATTGGAAGCTCAAATAATGAAAGACAAAAAAAAAACAATTTCGTTATACATACATAGATAAAAACACATACACGCACATACAAAGTCACTTACACATATTGTATTTGGCTAAGACTCTTATTTGGCTACAAAAAGCGTCCATTTTGTGCTACAACTTGGCAACGGTCTTGATGTTTATTAACTGTTTTACGAATACCTTAACCGTTTATTGTTTCACTCGCTAGTCGCCGACAAGTCTAGTCGAAATTTATCGGTTCAAAGCTCTTTCATGAATAGTTTTTTTGTTTCGACAGTTCTTAAACGCCTTTTAGTAAGTTTCTTTAGGTATACCTCAAAAAAAAATCCCATTTGAAACATCTTCCAATCTTCAGTTGGTTTATTTAACAACAAGTAGTTTCGATTCGGCTGCATAAATCTATAGCATAACAAAATTCGATTATTCGATACATTTCCAAAATATCCAACGAAATCATCGTAAAAATTCAAATCAAGAATAAAGACAGATATTATTTTTTTTTTTATTGCTGTGGATTATAAAACATATAAATAATTAAGAAAACCCCTGGTTTCGGGAGGGGTTCGAGTCTCAAAAAACCAAACTCCCCCACCCTAACATGCCTATGATTCAAATTGAAATATAATCTAACTCGAAACATTTTTTTTCAAAAAATGTATATGTATTTATTTTTGATATTATTAATTAAAAAAATAAAAAAAAAAATTCCATGATCTCGACCGGTATGCCATTTGAGTTAAAAGAACTCAATTTCGGATTTGGCTTGCATCAAACATTAAGACTAACATATTACAAGCTCGATCCATGAGTTTTAGTGCCCTGAATATTTTTCTCAGGTTCAATTTTGGCAAGCCAAAACAACAAAGTTGCTTTAAAGGCCTATACGCAGAATGCAAAAAAATTTCGCACGGAATGACAAAACCATATATAAAAAAAAAATCCCATTTGGTATATCCCATTAGGGATTTTTTTGCATTCTGCGTAGACCCCTAAAGAAGGAAATCGACACGAATGCAACCCATCAAAATTTACGATAATAAGTGAATATTTTTTTTGAAGAATTGCTTCAATACGTATATCGTATTCGAATACAGAAGGCAAGCTTATCTTCGGGCAGGACAACGCCAGCAGGATTTACTTATAGACGAAATTCAGCTTACTTTCTGAAACAATATAGTCGGCATGCCTCGAAATGACTTAAGAGCACCGCATAGAGATTGCTATGCGAAGCGAGCAGGGGGTGAATCCACCAAGTATAAAAAATACAAAAAAATTCTTAAGACAAGTTAAATGTTTAAGCATGAAGGACATTTTAGTCATAATGCCTCGAAATGGCTTTAAAGCGCCGTATAGAGGCTGCTGTGTAAAGCGGGCAGAGGCGCATCCCCCTGGTATACAAATAAGCAAACGAAGTTACTTGCAAACCCATATTACAATTTTTTTTTTTTAAAATTAAGGGAAATTAAATGACTTGAAAAAATAAGTTGCAGTGAGGCCCATCAGTGGAATAAATGATATAAAGAATTTCCTTAATCTGAATAAAAACTTTACTATCTACAATATTTTCTTCGTAGACTACAGAACAAGAAAATACTTCAACATAGTAAAGTAGGTATGCTCAAATATCTAGCGAGTAGCTCAGAGAGAGAGAGAGAATAAAGGAACTGAGAACTAGCGTAAGTTAGTTCAAGACGTATCGGAAACTGAAGATAATGTGCCAAAGTCTATGCCATACTTTTCTAGAAAATATTTGAATGTAAAACTTTGTACAGTACTAACGCCTACATTAATACAAAAAAAAAAAACCAATTCTAATTATATGGAATTTATCTACACTAGCCTTAACCTTATTGCTACAGTACATCACAAAAAAATACGTACACACTATGAATACATAAATTTATAAATACGAGTACGCCGCACAAACATGGCTCGAATGTAACCAATATATCAAAAACTTTCATTTTGCTGCAACTCTGTTTGTCAGTGTTGAAAAATGCATTTATGTTGGCTGTTTGCATGCGTTTAGCTTCGTTAGTTGCAAGTTGCCAACCGCCATAAGCGTACCACCACCAAAAGTGCTGACAACCGGGAAGGGGTTAGGTACCGCGGGGGCTACGAATTTCAAACATATGCGGGTGTGCCTATCAGTGTATGTGTGTATGTTTTGTGTGTTTAATTGTCGCACTGCGACGGGCAACTATGTACACCTTACCCCCACGAAACCCTTGTGCAAACACCAAGCCAGCCGCTTGTCCCTGCCCCATACCATAGCCATACATTTTTCAACAGTTCTCTGTGTGTGTGTGTGTGTGTGTGTGTGTGTGTGTGTGAGTGCGAGTGTATGTGTGGCAACGTAAATCGCCGAAATTGCCGCGACAACGTTGCCAAAATTTGCCTACAAATTTTTACCAAGCGAAATATTCGGAAATAGAAAAAAAGAAGTCGAATCAAAAAACCTTCAGCAGAATTGCAGGACAACAACAATGTGGGAAAAATTGAAGGGAGTAAGGGTGGGGGAAAAGCTAGGAAAGAGCTAGACAAATATTTTCGTTAGTTCGTGTGAAAAACTAAGAAGAAAAACTCATATGTGTACGTATAAGTAAGTTTTAGCTATCATTTACTAGGTTTATGCGGCGATTAGTTCATGAATTTGAAAACATGGAAAATTGAATTTATTTTCGTAAAACTTTATACGAATTATGTTGAAAGAGGCTTAGTAGAAGAAGTTGCAAAGTTGCGCAAAAACACAAACAGACTACAGCGTGAACGCCCTTTTTGTTTAGTTTATGAGTTGAGGTGTTGAGCTTTTGCGCGTTGATATACTACTCCATTTAGTTGTTTATGCAGCCAGTTATATATAATAATATTTAATTCAAATAGAAGCCAAGACTTACGAATTGTTAAAATACTATAAGCACCAACTTAAGTGCGCTCTTTGACGTACAGCATATTTACTAACTATACCAAAGTTTGCCTGCTTTGGCGTTGCCACCTTATAAAACGAAATCATGCAAAGAAGCGGCATAAACTGTGCAAGCAAGCATGTGTCCATGGGTTTTTATGCATATGTATTCGAGAGATTGCCGCTTGAGAGAAAAAACTATGATGCAATAAACTTGGCGCTAGCGACAGAGCACATTTATGGAGAATGCACTGCCTTCCATACCCACGCACACACACACACACACAAGCATGGACATGTACACACATACACACTCATGCACAGTTATATATTTTCAGTGCTGCCAAAATTTTCTAATTTCATGATATGCCCAAAGTCATTTAATTACAACTACAGCGTCTTCTGTGTTTAGACGGCAGAGTTGCTTTTAAGGCTTCCTCCAAATGCTGGAACATTAAGCAGTCACTGAAATTTCAATCTTGTCCTTGAAGGCAACTTTCCACTTTGTGTGCTCTGGCAAAAAGTACAGTCCCGATATTAATGCAGCTGTGACGTAGATGATCGAGCGAAGCGTGCAGGTGGTAGAGCCCCCTAGCTTATTGTGGCTTTTATTGCCTAAGTGCCAATCTGACTAATTCGCGGCTTTCAATTTGTTTATTTTTATTTTATTCGCGGATTTTTGTATATTGCAGCATTCAATCAGCGCAGTGGGCCAATATTTACTTGGTCAGCAGCATTTACATGCACACACACACACACACACACACACATAGTTACGTATACAAATACACTTACAAACAACAAAAAAATGGCTGCTATTTGTATTTCCGCATTGACGCTCACATTGTTTGCTTCACATTGGTGCTAACTAATACATACGCGCTGATAAAATAAAGAACAAAGCAAAATAGAAAAAAATGCGAAAACAAGAAAACACAATCAGCCAGTGTTAGAAAGTGACAGTGGAAATGCTTCTGGAACAAAGACAATATTGACTATGAGCCGCCTAGCTAATTTGACATGGCATTGGAGCAGCGCTTCTTTCACTGCCTCCAAGCTTGGTGGTGTTGAAGTAGGCGCGGTAGCTACAAACAATAGTTGCCACAACAGGTGGCATGGCTTAGATTTAATGCACAGACATAAAGTAAACCAATGTTGAATGAATTGTAGCTAAATTTGACAGAGGCTGGAGGCTGGTGGCTGGAGTATGGAGTATGGAGTATGGAGGCAGCGTCTCTGGCACTCCAGCTCTGGCTTAGCTTTTTAAGCCATGTCAATTGGCTCTACTCTGCTGTGCTCCATTGTTGAATGGAAGGCTGCTTAGCGACACTTGGTCCTAAACAAAAAAGCAAGCAAAAACAAAATACATGCGCATAATTTGCCCAACAACAACAACAAAAAACAAAGCAGTCTGAGCACATCAGCCCCCGGAAGGGCCCCCGCAGCTGCTGCTGCTGCTGTTGCTCTGTCTTTTAAAGGGGGATTTGTGGCGCAGCAGCAGCAGCAGCAGCAGGTAACATTTTTATTAACAATAACTTATTTTATGTAATAAACAATGGCTGCAATGTCTGTTTCCGTTAGTGCCAAGGCAGACCCAGAGCTAGGCCAGCAAACAGAGCCCACTTGAGTAGCAAACAGACGACAACCATCCAGACAACGGTTGCAGTAGCAGCTCCAACATGAAAACAAATTCAAGTTGAGTGTGAGACTTTGTTGGCAGGATTACCTCAATTCGCTGTCTAAGCAAAAGGAGCAGCAGCATATCCTGAAACGAGAGCTGGCAACTCCATTCAGCTTTGTGGATCAGTAGTATACTTTGTTCATGTCTGTTTTCCGCTGCGGGTTTCTCACTGGCGAGGGCAGCATCAATGGCTTTTGCCTCTCGGCTCGGCATCTCATCGACAATGAAGCTCAGCCCTACACGCACACACCCACACAATGCACATCTTAAATATTTGTACAACTTCTTAAGTTTACTTCAAGTCGACATGAGTTGAAGTTCCAATATTTAAGCTAGTTTATGCGTACGTCAAATGTGATATGAGCCTTTTCCCAGTAATTCGGGGAGAGCCTTCTATTTGAACCTCATGGGAAGCAGGTCTTATTGCTGGATTTGAATACAAGGGAGTTGAACTTTCTTCATAGATATGGATATCAGAGATAGATCTCCCTAGTAGCTTCTATATCAAGCAGAAAGTGTTCTTGAGACAATTTGATTAATTATCGGAGCACTCTCTTGGCTAGACTCGAGGGTAACGCTAGATATGGCTGTGAATCATAAATTCACCTCGCCTTTCTCCGCCCATGATTAGAAGTTGTAGTCGCTTTAGACCGTTTGGGATGTCTGGATTTTTTTTTTTTTGACGACTAATCAGTCCCTCGCTAAGAGCTACTACTTATACTAATTGATTTGATCTCCAATTTTAGGAATATTGTAATCTCGTTTCAAATAGGTGTTCAAAAAGAAAACATCTGTGGTCGCCCTTAGACTATACTTACTTTTAAATTCTTTGCAGCAAATTGTTTTGATTAAGTCTAACGGAGCATATTCGCGAGCAACAGCCAAATCTGCTTATTATTGTTTTTAGTTTTTTACTTTATGTCCTCCAGACGGCAACACATTTAACTTAATGTGACATAACATAGCCTATAACCAGCGTACAATCAAGACGCTTCTATCGATAGCTCATTTCTCAAATAAGAATAAGCAGCTTAGAAATTACGGGTGAACAGATGTACATTAGGGTGACATTCGTCACCCGCTAAAAAGTTAACTTTTTATCTGCATATAGCGCCTGTAAAATTTAAATGTTTGACAAAAACATGTTCCAAATGTAACCGATGGGTAATTCTACAGTAATCTACAGTCAAGTTAAAAAATTATCGAAATCAGTTTAGTATAACCAGAGATATTTGCTGTTAATGTTTTTTTTTTTAAAAATGTTTTTTTCAAAATATCTCGTAGCCTTTTTCATGAAAAAAATTTTTCACTGCATTTTCGGTTTTATCATGTCATTTTGCTACAGAAACGACTAAAACATGTTAAGGATACCAAATTTTTATTAATTTAATCAATTTTAGAGCTTACCAAATTTATTCAGGCCGAGTCTATATTTTCTTAAAATTATGTTTTGATAGATATGAGACTTTTTGAACCATAATTTGTTTGTTTGGAAATAAGTTTTTAAAGTTTATTCAGCACAATACCTGACCCATTTTAGGAATCATCAAATACATTCGGATCGCCTTTAAATTTTACAGGAAGGAAACTTTTTAGGGGCTGTGGTTATTGATATCGACGGTTTAAAAATCCTCCATACCAGCGGCGGCCACCCTAATGTACATTTTCGTACGTACAGGACAAAATCGTTAACCTGCTGTTTGCTTCAGATAAACAATTGAATTGAAATAACTATTTTTATTTTCCCAGCCATTTTGCTTAAACCTTAAAAGACTAAGAGTTTCCCGGAATCTTAAATTTCATTTTCCCAAGTCTTCACGATATGAGAGTTGCACTTATAAGGCTCGCATAAACTTTTTCTTCTATTCACTGGCTGCCAGTCTGACTGCCCTAACAAAACGCTGCTGCCTTTGCAAGCTCCAACTTCTGCACTCTCCTGCTCCATCTCTTCGGCTACCTCTCACCGGCTTCGTACTCTTTCTTGCTGGCTCTTAGTGTGCTCTCACCTAATAAAAGCTACAAATAATCACGCATTTATTATGCTGCTCAACAAACACCAATGCACATGGCTGAGCAGCTGTGTATGAGAGTGTGGGAGAGCGAGCGTATGCGTGTGTGTATATCCGCCCACTCTTTCGCCATTTTGTTCATTTTGTATGTGCATATGTGTGTGTGTGTTTAACACAGGGGGTCTAGCATTGTTACAAATTTGCGGCAACTTGTCTTTTGTTCTAAGCCGTTGGAGATTTCTGCTCAGATTCTTACCCAGATTCCCAGATACAGCTACAGCTGTGACTGCAGACTGAGAATGGAAGAGAAAGAGAGATGAAATATGCAACAATGTCGCTTTTGGTATTTTCTTTTATTTCATTTTATCATTATTATATGCATATTTTTTGCCTTTTGCAGTTATTTAATTTGCAAACAAGGATTTGAATAGAAGTTTAATTTCAAAGGTTTTTAGCTTTTAGTATTTATGAAGTTATTTTTCAAAAGATATTAAAAAAAATGTATGTGTGAGTATCTTTACTTGGAAAAAATAAGAGATAGCTAACACAAAGACTGTCAAGGATTACAATGGTATCACATTGCTAAAGAGGCAATGTAGTTTTATTTTTTAGCGTCACAAGAGGCTAGTTGCTAAATTTCGAATACTACTGCGTGTCAACTGGCTAAGATATTGAGGTAATTCCACTTACTTTTCCTGAAGCAGTCTTATATGCTGTTGTGGTCTCCGAAATCTAGGTGTTCATACAGACGTAACGGCTTTTGATGGTCATCTTGGCACAATGAACTTATGATATGCTATAACTTCTTCTGGATAGACATAATCTTATAATCGAAACAACATATATGCCAGTATTTAAAGCTCTCCGAATTTTTCTTATAGCTCAAGTACAGATAGTAGAACACTGATTTGGAAAGATTGATCCGATAATGGTTAAAAAGGGGTGGCCTTTGTCTGTATCTTTAGAAGACCTAGAAAAACAGCATTTTTTTTTTTTAATTTTCGTGATTTTTGTGACCACTGCTGGTAAAAAATCTCGAGAAATTTCGGAGAGAGATTCCATTTTTTTTATATATGGACATTTTCACAGAAAGCTCCGCCTTGATTGAATAATTAAAAGTTAAATAAAATAAGATTCTAAATTGTGTTGTAAATATTAAAAAAATAATTTAATTAAAGAGCTTTCAGCTTTTCTATCAACTGAAGTTGTAAAGTGGTGAGAAATCTGGCTAATAATTTCTTAATATTTTATTTTTTTATTACCATTAAGCATTTGTTTTTGTTTTCATGATTATTCCTTAAACTTGTTAACATTACAAGCCAAAATTACGGCTTTTCTTGTACTTTAAGTTTTAAATAAAACAAAAAATTTTAAGGGAATTCTGAGTAACGTCACGCCAATTACTACTTTTACTACTACTAAAGTATATTCCTTATACTTTTTAATATTAAAGCCAAAATTAAAGTTTTTCTTGAAATCAATAGTTTTAAAAAAAAATAAAAATTTTTATGAAATTTTGAGTAACATCTCGCCAGTTACTACTTTTACTACTACTGAAATATATTCGTTAAACTTATTCATTTTAAAGCCAAAATTAATGTTGTTTGTAAATAAAATTGTTTTAAATAAAACAAAATTTTTAATGGAATTGTGAGTAACGTCACGCAAGTTACTACTTTTACTACTACTAAATATACTCTTTAAACTTATTAATATTAAAGCCAAAATAAATGTTTGTCTTTAATTAAATTGTTTTAAGTACTGCAACATTTTTTTTGCAACTGTGAGTAACGTCACGCCAATAACTATTATATTATAATGCTACAATTACTACTGGCATTATTTAAAATCATATTTAAAAAAGTTTCCCAATTCGCAGAAATATGTGATTTTGTTAGGCAAGTCAAAACTCATTTGTATTTTTTGTAACGTAACGCCATGAAACTACGCATGGTTGTATCTTTTCATTGATAAGAGCGAATGTTGTTATTTTTTTTATACAATTTAATGCTACTTTAGTATAAAACAACTTCTTAAAAATTTATCCATTTCCTTAATTTATTTTTTGTTATCTTTTGTCGCACAAACATAACGTCACGCCATAATGGAAACACACATATTCTCATATTAAGAAACATTTTTTTGGTATGTTTTTCTTTTAAATGCATTACCAAAGACTTATCGGACTTATCGATTACCTCTTTACTCAAGAGAGCACCCTCGAGATTACAGTGCCATCCATAAATATACAACTTGAAATGTTCAATTTTTGTTGCATCTAAACTCTAATCGTAAACTACATACTATGTACTTATGTTGGTATCTTTTTTCTGTCTTTTCAGAGCGCTAAAAATCAGGTGAGTTTTAAAGACGTTTTTTTTTTTTTGGTTTTCTTGTTGTGCTACTAAACATGTTTACAAAACGTTTGGACTCAGCAAGCTGGGACATAAGTTCTGGGGCGATGTCGAGGAAGAAATCAAGAAAGTGGAAACTGAAATGAAACGAAATTGAGTGGAGTGTTCTGTTATGCTCTATGTTCTGCAGCTGAAGCAAAAGGCGCACAGCCGACCCAAAAACTTGGTCAATTGGCAATAAAATCAAAAGCAAGCAAGAAAAAAAAAACTGCTAAAAAAAAAGTGGAAAGTTCAAGAGCAGCATGACGACGATGTCGAGGACGCAAAGTTCTTGGACAAAGTTCAGGCGTGACCGGCATCACAAAACGCGACGCGGTCGGCGGTCGGTGTGTGTGTGTGTGCCCGGAACCCGTGTTGAAACCAAAAAGAGTCCAAGCAGCGTCACAAGCAGTCCAAAGTCCGCTCGAACCCTGCACTTGCTTGGTTGTTCATAAAACGCTTTGTACGCTCAAACAGACACAATAATTGGCGTTGGACATACACACACACACGCACACAAAAACATATGCGGGTTCATGAAACACTTTTTTTTTTTTGCACCCAACCCCTCTGTCTAGAACCAGCAGAAGCGACCCGCAAAAACTGCGAGCAAAAATATAAACTTTGACAACGTTGGTTTTGTTGACTGCGCAGCCAACAGCGACGTCGTCGTCGACGTCAACGTCAACGCCAAGCTAGACGCTGCTTTCATAAACTTTGAGTGTTTCTGTTTGTGGCATGCACTTATTTTCTTTATATTTATTTATATACATATTTTCTACGGAATTTCCGCTTTGTTCGAAACCAAATTCCTTGACTTTTTCTATTACATTCGTTTTACTTTATCAACGGAAAGAAAAAAAAAAGGTTTGATTTTAACTAGTTTTTAGACATTTTGTTCACAATATCTCATTATTTTTTGGGATTTAGCACAAAAATCTAAAAAAAAAATGAAGTCTTTTTTTTTATTAAATTTTTCAAAAAACGAGTAGTTTTTGAAAGTAAATTGCTTTTTAATTAGCTTTTAACAGCTTTAAAAATATCGCTACTTCAGCTAAAATTCTTAAAAATGCATTTGTAAAAGTTACTTTTTATAACTTTTTAATAGATTGGTAATTCAAAAAAAAAAAGTCCTAAAAGCGTTTTTTACATTTATTTGCATAGGCTATTTGTTTTTAAACTTTAAAGCGCTAAATTGCTTTAAATGTTGGGTATCTATTAAAATTAAAATCATGCAAAAAAATGCTGCATATGCTACGGCGCACAGTGGAACAAAATGCCAAACTGCTTAACGAATTCCCTTACTGGCTGTCAAGTTTATATGACATTATTAGTTAAATTAATAATACTTTTCTTTTGACAAAAAAATAAAAATAAATTTCCATAAATTTTTTTAAAAAAACATTAAAAAATTATCGTATTATTGTTCCACCAAATCGATTTGATTCATATTCGCACCAAATAAAGAATGTATAAAAACACGTGTTTAAAAAAAAAAATGGTGATTGACATATTTAAAGAACATACTTAAAAAATTAAGAAAATTTCATTTTTTTTTTTAAGAAAATGTGTTGGTCAAAAAAAAATTAAATATTTTTTTTTAAATAGCCCTATTGCCAACTTAGATTAAAAAAAAAAATTGGTTCAAAAATTTTCAATAGTTTAGACACAATTGAAATAAAAACGAAAAACACTTTTTTTTAAATTAAGTCACAACGCGTTAAGTTGTAAAACTGTTAAAACGTATAAAATCACGTGTTTAAAAAAAAATGGTGATTGACATATTTAAAAAACGTACTTAAAAAAAAAAAGAAAATATCATTTTTTTTTTTTTAAGAAAATGTGTTGTTTAAAAAAAAATTAAATTTTTTTTTTTAAATAGCCCTATTGCCAACTTGGATTAAAAAAAAAAAATTGGTTCAAAAATTTTCAATAGTTTAGACACAATTGAAATAAAAACGAAAAACACGTTTTTTTAAATTAAGTCACAACGCGTTAAGTTTTAAAACTGAAATTTTTTGACGAACATTGTTTTTAACGTAATTTTTGTAGCAAATATTGACAGTTTGTAGTTAAAACATTAAAATAATAAAGAATTTAAATGTGCCTTAAGATAATTTTTCAATTTCCGTTTAAGAACACTTAACTTCGTAAACTTAAAAGAAATGCATTTTTTGTTCTTTATTGATGCTTTTGACATAC